>JAKDEW010001095.1:0-57627 GCA_021963965.1 Artemisiospiza belli | reverse complement strand
CCCTGAGTTAAGCCCTTGCCCCTCCCGCTGTTCCCCATCCCAATTTGGGTGAATTTTGTGGAATTTTCGCTCCCTTACCCCTGGCCTGAGTTAACCCCTTGCCCCTCCCGCTGCTCCCCACCACACTTTGGGTGAATTTTGTGGAATTTCCGCTCCCTTACCCCTGGCCTGAGTTAACCCCCTTGCCCTCCCGCTGCTCCCCACCACACTTTGGGTGAATTTCACGCCATTTCTGCTCCTTTTCCACGCTCCGAGCTCTTCCCTGACCCAAACCTCCCCTCCCCGCTGCTTCCCATCCCAGTTTCGGTGAATTCGGTGGAATTTTTGCTCTCCAATCCCCGCTCCGAGCACCTCCTCTGACCCAAACCTCCCCTCCCACCTCTCCCCCCCCCAATTCTGGATTTTCCGCCCCTTCCGTGTCCCCCCCGCCGCCGCTCCCCCTCCTCCCGTTTGGGTGAATTTCTCCCCTCTTTGGGTTCCTGATCCGGGGCCCGCGGGCCGGGCGCCATTGGCCGCGTCCGTCACATGGTGGAAGAAACTTTACGGGGCGGCCGCGGCCGCGGGGAGGAGGAGGAGGAGGAGGAGGAAGGAGGAGGAGGAGGAGGAGGGAGGGGAGGGCTTTATGGAGCAGAAAAGCGACAAAGCGAGAAAAAATTATTTCCCACTCCCGAAATTAATGATCATGAGCTCCTATTTGATGGACTCGGGCTACATCGATCCCAAGTTCCCGCCGTGCGAGGAGTACTCGCAGGGCAGTTACATCCCCCGAGCCCGCCGCCGACTTCTACGCGCGCCGGGAGCCGCCGGGCGCGTTCGCTGCGCACCCCGCGGAGCCCTTCGGGGGCACCCGCGGAGCCTTCGCCGAGCGCCCCTTCGGCTGCGCGGGGGCTGCGGGCAGCAGGAGGAGGAGGAGGAGGAGGAGGAGGAGGAGGAGGAGGAGGAGGAGGAGGAGGAGGAGGAGGAGGAGGAGGGGGGGGGGAGGCAGCACCTGGCGGAGAAGCCGCGGCTCTGCGAGCCCCCGGCGGGGCCGTGCGCGGAGCCCGAGGGCGGCGGAGCGGGGAAGGCGCCCGTGGTTTATCCGTGGATGAAGAAGATCCACGTCAGCACCGGTAGAAAAGTAACGGGGATGGGAAAAATAACGGGGATGGGAAAAAATAACGGGGATGGGGAGAAATAACGGAGATGGGGAAATAACGGGGATGGGGAAATAACGGGGATGGGAGAAATAACGGGGATGGGAAAAAATAACGGGGATGGGGGGAATAAGCGGGGAAGGCGCCCGTGGTTTATCCATGTCAGCACCGGTAGGAAAAGTAACGGGGATGGGGGGGGAAAAATAACGGGGATGGGGTAAATAAGCGGGGAAGGCGCCCGTGGTTTATCTGTGGATGAAGAAGATCCACGTCAGCACCGGTAGGAAAAGTAACGGGGATGGGGGAAATAACGGGGATGGGAGAAATAACGGGGATGGGGGGAATAAGCGGGGAAGGCACCCGTGGTTTATCCGTGGATGAAGAAGATCCACGTGAGCACCGGTAGGAAAAATAATAACAGGGATGGGGCGGGAAATAACGAGGATGGGGAAATAACGGGGATGGGAGAAATAACGGGGATGGGGAATAACGGGGATGGGGGAGAAATAACGGGGATGGGGTTTTGGGGGGATGGGAGCGGGCCCGGGGCCGGGGGGGAATGGGAAAAAAACAAGTTTGGGTTCGGGTTCGGGCTCCTTCATCATCCTCACTCTGTTCAGTAACTTTATTCATGCCTTTGGGCTCCTTCGTCATCCTCACTGCTCTGCTCAAAGAGAACTTTATTTCCTTCATCATCCTCACTCTGTTCAATAACTTTATTCTTGCCTTAGGTTCCCCTCATCACCCTCACTGCTCTGCTCAAAAAATAACTTTGGGTTCGGGTTCGGGCTCCTTCGCCATCCTCACTGCTCTGCTCAAAGAGAACTTTATTTCCTTCATCATCCTCACTCTGTTCAATAACTTTATTCTTGCCTTTGGTTCCCCTCATCATCCTCACTGCTCTGCTCAGAAATAACTTTATTTTTGGCTTTGGTTTCCTTCATCATCCTCGCTCTGCTCAAATCTAACTTTGGGTTCGGGTTTGGGGCTCCTTCATCACCCTCGCTCTGCTCACAAATCGTTTTTGGCTTTGATTTCCCTCATCATCCTCACTTCCCTGCCCCAACAGAACTTTGTTCTTGCCTCTGGTTTCCCTCGTCATCCTCACTCCGTTCAGAAATAATTTTATTGTTGCTTTGGTTTCCCTCTTCATCCTCCCTCTGATAAGAATAACTTCGGTTTCAGCTTTGATTTCCCTCTTCAGCCTCACTTTGTCCAGAATATCTTTGCCTTTGATTTCCCTCTTCATCCTCACTTGTCTGCTCGAAAACAACTTCATTTTTCCCTTTGATTTCCCTCATCCTCCCCGTTTTGTCCCAAAATAACTTCATTTCTCCCTTTGATTTCCCTCATCCTCCCCGTTTTGTCCACAAAATAACTTCATTTCTCCCTTTGATTTCCCTCATCCTCCCCGTTTTGTCCCAAAATAACTTCATTTATTTTTCCCTTTGTGCCCGATTTCCCTCCCTGTGATCACTCTGCTCCAAACCAACTTTACTTCCCTCATCATCCTCACTCGGTTCAGAATAATTTTATTTTTGCTTCGATTTCCCTCTTCATCCTCCCTCTGATAAGAAATCACTTCAGTTTTTGCTTTGATTTCCCTCTTCATCCTCACTCTGCTCAAAAATAACTTTATTTTTGCCTTTCTTTCCTTCATCATCCTCACTTTGGTCCAGGAACATTTTTGGCTTTGATTTCCTTCATCACCCTCACTTTTTCTGCTCAAAAACAACTTTATTTCCACCTCTGCCTCTGATTTCCTTCAGAAATAACTTTTTTTTCCCTTTGATTTCCCTCATCCTCCCCATTTTGTCCCGAAAGAACTTTAATTTTTCCTTTAATTTCCCTCATCCTCCCCATTTTGTCCCGAAAGAACTTTAATTTTTGCTTTAATTTCCCTCGTCCTCCCCATTTTGTCCCGAAATAACTTTAATTTTTGCTTTAATTTCCCTCCCCATCCCCATTTTGTCCCGAAATAACTTTAATTTTCCCTTTAATTTCCCTCCCCATCCCCATTTTGTCCTGAAATAACTTTAATTTTTGCTTTAATTTCCCTCCCCATCCCCATTTTGTCCCGAAATAACTTTATTTTTTGCTTTAATTTCCCTCCCCATCCCCATTTTGTCCCGAAATAACTTTAATTTTTGCTTTAATTTCCCTCCCCATCCCCATTTTGTCCCGAAAGAACTTTAATTTTTCCTTAATTTCCCTCGTCCTCCCCATTTTGTCCCGAAAGAACTTTAATTTTTGCCTGCTTTCCCTCCCACCCTCCCTGCCCATAAATAACTTTATTTTCGCCTCATTTCCTGCCCTTTTCACCTCTCCCGTCCAAAACCGCTTCATTTTCACCGCTGCCTCTGGGTTGCCCTCGCTCTGTTAAAAAATAACTTTATTTCTTTATTTCTTCTTTCCTGCCCCTTTTCGCCCGATTTTCACCCCATCCTCGCCCTGGCCCTGTTAAAAATTAACTTTATTTTCCTTGGGTTCCCTGCGCCATCCACGCTCTTTCCTCGGTCAAAAATTCCCTTTATTCCTTCGATTTCTCGGCCAAAAATTCCCTTTATTCCTTCGATTTCTCGGCCAAAAATTCGCTTTATTTCTCCTCCTCCAACCCTGTTTTCCTGTCCCTGCCCCTGTTCAAAAATTCACTTTATTTTTCCTCTAAAAACGACTTTATTTCTCCTCGCCGTCCTCTTTTGCCCATTTTCCCCCTAAAAAAATCGCTTTATTTTTACCTCTGTGCCTCCTTTCCCTCCCCATCCTCTCTGCTAGAAAATAAATTTATTTTTGCCTCACTCTGTCCCGGCTAAAAATTCACTTTTTTTTCCCCCTCTGTGCCTGATTTCCGTCCCCATCCTCACTCTAAAAAAAATAACTTTATTTCCCCTTTTCCCCCCCATCCTCTCTGCTCAAAATTCGCTTTATTTCCCCTCTGATTTCCCTCCCTATTCTGAATTTATTCTCCATTCAAAATTCCCTTTATTTCCCCCTTTTTTCACTGATTTCCCTCCCTATTCTGAATTTATTCTCCATTCAAAATTCACTTTATTTCCCCTTTTTTTCACTGATTTCCCTCCTCATCCTCACCCTAATCCCCATCAAAAATTCACTTTATTTCCCTTTAGATTTCCTCCCCATCCTCACTTTATTCTCCATTTAAAATTCACTTTATTCCCCTTTTTTTTCACCCATTTCCCCCCAGAAATTCCCTTTATTTTCGCCTCCCTCTCCCCGCTCCCGCCCCCGCCGATTCGGATTTTTGGGGATTTATTGGGGATTTTTTGGATTTATTTTGGGATATTTTTGGGTTTATTTTGGGTTTATTTTTGGGTTTTTTCCGGGCTTTCCCAGGCGGGATTTACGATGCCAGCGGGTGATTACTCCGCCATAAATTCGCTGTTTTATGGCCGCGCTCCGCGGGCAGCGGCGCCGCCGGGATCCCGCAATAATTCACTTTTTATTCCCTTGGATTCGCCTTTTATTCCCCTTTTATTCCCTTTTTTATTCCCTTTTTTATTCGGCCGGGGAAGCCCCGACAGAGCCGCCCCGGGCGGGGAATCCCGGACCAGGTTTGGGGTTGGAAATGCGAATTTTTGGGGGCTTGAATTGGGATTTTGGGGGGTTTAATTGGGATTTTGGGGTTTTTAATTGGGATTTTTGGGGGGTTTAATTGGGATTTTTGGGGGCTTGAATTGGGATTTTGGGGGGTTTAATGGGATTTTGGGGGGGGGGGCTTATTGGGATTTTGGGGGTTTACATTGGGATTTTGGGGGTTTGAATTGGGATTTAAATCGGGATTTTGGGGGGTTTTTAATCGGGATTTAAATCGGGATTTTGGGGGTTTTAATTGGGATCTTGGGGGGTTTTAACTGGGATTTTACATCGGAATTTTGGGGGGTTTTTAATTGGGATTCAAATCGGAATTTTGGGGGTTTTAATTCGGGATTTAAATCGGGATTTTGGGGTCTGAAATCGGGATTTTAAATCGGGATTTTGGGGTTTTAATCGGGATTTTAAATCGGGATTTTGGGGGTTTTAATTAGGATTTTAATTGGGATTTTGGGGGGTTTTTAAATGGGATTTTAAATCGGGATTTTGGGGTTTTAAATCGGGATTTTGGGGGGCTTTAATCGGGATTTTAAATCGGGATTTTGGGGGAGTTTTAATTGGGATTTAAATCGGGATTTTGGGGGGTTTTAAAATGGGATTTTAAATCGGGATTTTGGGGTTTGAAATCGGAATTTTAGGGGTTGAAATGGGGAGTTTGGGGTTTTCAATCGGGATTTTAAATCAGGATTTTGGGGTCTGAAATCGGGAGTTTGGGGTTTTTAATTGGGATTTTATAATCGGGATTTTGGGGTTTGAAATGGGGATTTTGGGGTTTTTTATGGGGGTTGAAATCGGGATTTTGGTTTTTTTAAGCGGGATTTAAAATCCGGATTTTGGGGTTTGAAATGGGGATATTGGGGTTTTTTAATCGGGATTTTAAAATCGGGATTTTGGTGTGTTTTTAGTTGGGATTTTGGGGTTTGAAATCGGGATTTTAAATCGGGATTTTGGGGTTTTTTTAATGGGGATTTCGGGGGTTTTTTAATGGGGATTTTGGGGTTTAAATCAGAATTTTTGGGTTTAAATCGGGTATTTGGGGTTTGAAATCGGGATTTTGGGGGGTTTTCATTGGGATTTTAAATCGGAGATTTTGGGGGGTTTTCATTGGGATTTTGGGGTTTGCGCTCGCGGGGTCGCTCCGGTGCTCCCGAGGGGTTCTCGGGGGGTTTGGGTTTTTTTTAGGGTTTAATTAGGGTTTTTTTAGGGTTTAATTTGGGGGTTTTAGGGTTTCATTTGGGTTTGTTTAGGGTTTAATTTGGGGTTTTTTTAGTGTTTAATTTGGGTTTTTTAGGGTTTAATTTGGGGGGTTTTAGGGTTTAATTTGGGGTTTTTTTAGGGTTGAATTTGGGTTTTTTTAGGGTTTAATTTGGGGTTTTTTAGGGTTTAATTTGGGGTTTTTTAGTGTTTAATTTGGGGTGTTTTTTAGGGTTTAATTGGGTTTTTTTGGTATTTTTTGGTGCCTTGGGTTTTCTTCTTTTCCTCTCCTCTTCTTCATTTATTTCATGTGGATTTTTTCCGGATTTTTGCGCCTTGGGTTTTTTCTTCTCCTCTCCTTTATTTATTTCTTTCTTAATGTAAATCTATTTTTTCCCGGTTTTTCGTGTCTTGGGTTTTCTTCTCCTTTTCCTTTTCCTTATTTATTTCTTTATATTTGAGTTATTATTTTATTCTGCTTTTATTTTGTCCATTGAGCTTTCTTCTCCTTCTCCTTTATTTCCTTCTTTATTTCTTTATTTTGAATTTTAATTTTTCTGGTTTTTTGTCCATTGCCTTTTATTCTCCTTTCCTTCTTTATTTATTTATTTATTTATTAATTTTTATTTAATTTTTCTGGTTTTTTTGTCCATTGCCTTTTATTCTCCTTTTCCTTCTTCATTTATTTATTTTTAAATTTTTATTTATTTTTAATATTTATTTATCTTTTTTAATTTATTTTTTCCGCTTTTTTCCTCTGTTGGGTTTTCTTCTCCTTTCCGTCCTTTATTTATTTATTTTATTTTGATTTATTTTTCCCCGCTTTTTATTTTGTCCCTTGCGTTTTCTTCTCTCTCCCCCTTCCCTTCCTTATTTATTTATACTTTAAATTTAATTTTTCCGGATTTTTTGTCCATTTCATTTATTTATTTTTTAAAATTTATTTTTTCCACGCTTTTTATTTTATCCTTTGGTTTTTCTTCTCCTTCTCCTTTTCTTCTTTAATTTATTTTTTCATTTTATTTTTTTCCCACTTTTATTTTACCCCTTGGGTTTTTTTTCTCCTTCTCCTTTCCTGCCTTTTTATATTTCATTTTTTGTGTGATTTTTGCTTTCCTTCCTTTATTTTTTTTTTTCCGGATTTTTTTTGGCCTTGTTTTCTTTTCTTTTTATTTATTTCTTTACGTTGCTCATTTCTGTTTATTTATTTTTTTCTGTTCCTTTGATTATTTTGTGGGGATTTTGTCTTTTTTTGATTTATTTGCCGTGGGGTTTTTTCCGTATTTGCCTTTATTTTTGTCCTTTTTTTGTTAATCCCAATATTTGCTGGGCTTTCCTGTTTATTTGATTCTTTACTCTGGTTTTTTCCCATTAATTTCATTTTTTGGCCTTTTTTTCCCTGCTTACCTTCTTTGTTTATTGATATTATTTTTTTTCACCGCATTTTTCCCCATTTTTCTGATTATTTCTCAGTATTTTCCCCTTGACATGGTGTTTTCCCTATGATTTTTTCCCTTTTAACCTCTTTTTTTTGCTGCATTTTTTTTCCTGTTACCCCTAATTTTTTTGCCTGTTATTTTGACGTTATCCTCATTTTTCCATGTGCTTTTTCCTGTTTTTTCTCCGTTAACCTGAATTGTTTCCTGTTTCCCTCTTCCCCCTTTTTATTTTTTTGTTCTGTTAACCCGGTTTCTGTGTGTTTTTTTCCTGTTAACCTGAATTTTTCACTGCATTTATTTTTCTATTAACCCGATTTTTTGGTTTTTTTTTTTTTTTTGTATTAAATTGCTTTACAAATTCTATTTTTCACTCTTTTTTCCCCCCTTTCCCCTTCTCTATTCCCCCTTTATTCCCTCCCTTTGTTTTACTTTTATTCCCCTTTTATTCCCCCTATAATTTTCCCCTTTTTTTCTCCCTTTTCTCCCCCTTTTCTTCATACACTCCCCTAAAATTTCTTCCCCTTTCCGCCCTCATTTTCCCCTCTTTTTGCCTATTCACCCCCTATAATTTCCCCCCTTTCTCCCCACTCTTCCCCCCCATACACTCCCCTGTAATTTTCCCCTTTTTCCCCCTTTTTTCGCCTCTTTTTCCCCATATAACCCCTGTCATTTTTTCCCCATACACCCCCTACAATTTCACCCCCTTTTTTTCCCCTCTTTTCCCCATACACCCCCCCTGTAATTCGCTCATTTTCCCTTTTCCCCCCCCATTTTCCCCCCCCATTTTCCCCCCACAGTGAACCCCAATTTCTCTGTGTCGGAGCCCAAGCGCTCGCGCACGGCCCGCACAGATTTTCCCCCATTTTTCCCCTGTTTCCCCCTGATTTATCCCAGTGAGCCCCAATTTCTCTGGAGAAGGAATTTCATTGATTTTCCACCATTTTCCCCCAATTTCACTCCCCTTTTTCCCACAGTGAACCCCAATTTCTCTGTGTTGGAGCCCAAGCGCTCGCGCACGGTGGCGGGTGCTGGAATTGGAGAAGGAATTCCACTGATTTTTTTCCCCAATTTCTCTAATATTTCCCCATTTCTCCCCTATTCCCCCCATCGTGAACCCCAGTTTCTCTGGAGAAGGAATTTCACTGATTTTCCCCCATTTTTCCCCCATTTCCATCCCTATTTCTCTAATTTTTTCCCCACAGTGAACCCCAATTTCTCTGTGTCGGAGCCCAAGCGCTCGCGCACGGCAGCAGGTGCTGGAACTGGAGAAGGAATTCCACTGATTTTTTCCCCGTTTTTTCCCATTTTCCCCCCATTTTTTCCCACAGTGAACCCCCAATTTCTCGGGCTCGGAGCCCAAGTGCTCCCGCACGGCCTACGCACGGCCTACACACGAATTCCACTCATTTTTCCCCATTTCCCTCCATTTTTCCTCATTTTCTCCCATTTTCTCCCCAATTTCTCTAATTTCCCCCCCATTTTCCCCCACAGTGAACCCCAGTTTCTCTGGCTCGGAGCCCAAGCGCTCCCGCACGGCCTACACGCGGCCTATACATGAATTTCACTGATTTTTCCCCCGTTTTTCCCCCATTTTCTCCCATTTTTTCCCCAATTTCTCTAATTTTCCCCCACAGTGAACCCCAATTTCTCGGGCTCGGAGCCCCAGTGCTCGCGCACGGGCCTACATGCGGCCTACACACGAATTTCACTGATTTTTCCCCATTTTCCTCCCCAATTTCTCTAATTTCCCCCCCATTTTTTCGCACAGTGAACCCCAATTTCTCGGGCTCGGAGCCCAAGCGCTCGCGCACGGCCTACACGCGGCAGCAGGTGCTGGAGCTGGAGAAGGAGTTCCACTACAACCGGTACCTGACGCGGCGGCGCCGCATCGAGATCGCGCACGCGCTGAGCCTGAGCGAGCGCCAGATCAAGATCTGGTTCCAGAACCGCCGCATGAAGTGGAAGAAGGATCACCGGCTGCCCAACACCAAAACCCGGACGGCGGCACCGGCGCCGCCCGAGACGCCCCAAAACCCGGGGCCGACCGCGGAGCCGCCCGCCGACATCACCCGGTTGTAACGGGGACGGGAACCCGGAGTTTTCTGCGGCGGAAATGCCGAAAATTCCCATTTTTCTGCACGGGTTGTAGAGGAAATTCTGAATTTTCTGCCCCGGTTGTAGCGGAAATGCCAAAAATTCAGAATTTTCTGCCCTGGTTGTAGAGGAAATTCGGATTTTTCTGCCCCGGTTGTAGCGGAAATTCGGATTTTTCTTCCTGGGTTATGAGGAAAATTCAGGTTTTTTCTGCCCTGAGTTGTAGAGGAAATTCGGATTTTTCTACCTGGGTTATGAGGAAAATTCGGATTTTTCTGCCCTGGTTGTAGCGGAAATTCAGATTTTTCTGCCTGGGTTATGAGGAAAATTCGGATTTTTCTGCCCTGAGTTGTAGAGGAAGTTGAGAAAATTTGGATTTTTCTGCCTGGGTTACAGTGGAAATTCGGATTTTTCTGCTTGAGTTATGAGGAAAATTCGGATTTTTCTGCCCTGGTTGTAACGGGGATTCCGATTTTTCCACATGGGCTGGGATGGGAAATTCGGATTTTCAGAAAAATTCGGATTTTCCTGCCCAGATTAGAATGGAAATTCCGATTTTCTGACCGGGTTATAACAAAAACTCTGAATTTCCTGCCCAGCTTTTGAGGGTAAATCCGAATTTCCCACCCCAAAAATCCGTGCAGTGCGGGGACTGTGGCTCTGATAGATTCTAATATATAAATCTTTATATTTGAGGTTTTCATACTACTATTATTATTATTATTATTATTATTATTATTATTATTATTATTATTATTATTATTATTATTATTATTATTATTATTATTATTATTATTATTATTCCCCCCTACGTGTCAAAACTCAATCCCTTTTTAAGATTCTCCTGATTATTTAAAAGTATTTTTAAATTATTATTTATTATTACTATTATAATTTTATTAATCCCCTGTGTGTGCCATAACTTGACCCCACTTCAAACTCTCCCAGTTATTATTAATTATTTTAATTATTATTTTATTAATCCCCTGTGTGTCAAAACTTGATCCCTCTTTAAATCATCCCAATTATTATTCATATTGAATTGCTTTAATTATTCTTTTATTAATCCCCTGTGCGTGTCAAAACTCTACCCCGCTTTAAATTCCCCCAATTTTTGTCATTATTGATAATTAATTATTTTAATTATTATTTAATTAATCCCCCTCCTTTTTTAGCTGCATGTCGGAGGTCGCATGAGCCCAGGTGGCCGCACCTGGAGAAACTTTCCAAAAACGGGTTTTTCACCCCTTTTTCAGGGCTTTATTTATTTTTAATTTATTTTTAATTTATTTTCTATTTATTTTGGGGTGTGGGAACCCTGGGGGGGTTTAGGGAAAACTTTAGGGGGGTCTGGAGGGCGAAAAACACAAAAAAAATTTCAAAATAAATAAATATTGTGATTTTTTTTCAAAAAGGCTGAAAATCCCAATTTTGGGAGTGGAAAGGGAGTAGAAATTAAAAAAATAACAGCCCCAAGGGAGCAAAAAAAGGCGAAAATTCCATTTATTTGCCCCAAAACGCGGCTCCGAGGGGGTTTTGTGGTGGTTTTTTTTGTGTTTTTCAGGCGGAAAAAATGAAATTATTGAATTTCCCCCCTCCTGCTCGATGTAAAACTGCAATAAAAAAAGGGAATTTTGGTGCGTTCTGTGACGGTCTCGGTGTCAATAAAAGCACTCGGTGTGAATTTGTTTTATTCCCGTGTCTGGTGGTTTTATTCAAAATCCCAAATCCCCTCCAAACCCACCCAAAAAGTGGATAAAGTTCATGAAATAATTTTATATATATATGAAATAATATTACATATGTAACAATATATATATAATTATATATATTTAAAGATATAATTATATACATAAATATACATATATTTTATATATAAATTACATATATGAAAATTTATATATATAAAATTATATAATAAATATAAATATATATATATAAATTTATATATAAGTATATATAATTATATATATAATTTTTATATATTTATATATAATATATAAATCTATATTTATATCTATATATATATTATATATATAAATTATATATAATATATATAAAAAACAAATATATATAAAAATTTATATATATAAGTATGTATATAATTTTATCTATATAATTTTTAATATAATAATATATATTATTTTTATATATAATTATATATATAATTATATATATGAAATAATAATACAATTAATAATTCATGGCAATGATTAGGGCAAATAAATCAGGGCTAAAAAAATAAAGTTTGAGCTGAGTTAAAAATGGGAATTTTTAGGGTTTTAAATCCGGGAATGGGAATGGGGATGGGATAACGGGAATGGGATAACGGGAATGGGAATGGGAATGGGAATGGGGATGGGGATGGGGATGGGAATGGGAATGGGAATGAGGAACGGGAATGGGGAATGGATCCAGGGATGGATTTGGGGATCCAGGATGGATTTGGGGTGTAATTCTACTCCAGGGCACCAGAGGTGGCTCAGCCCTGTCCCTGTCCCTATATCCCATCCCCATCCCATTCCTGTTTCCATTCCCAGTATCCCATTCTGTGTCCCCATCCCCATTCCCAGTATCCCATTCCCAATATCCCATTCCCAGTATCCCATCCCCAATCCCAGTACCCCATCCCCATTCCCAGTATCTCATCCCCATCCCCAATATCCCCACCCCATTCCCAGAATCCCATTCCCAATCCCAGTGTCCCACTGCCATTCCCACTATCCCATCCCCAATATCCCCATCCCCATTCCCAATATCCCATTCCCAGTATCCCATCCTCATTGCCATCCCCAATCCCAGTATCCCATCTCCATTCCCAGTATCCCATTCCCAGTATCCCATTCCCATTCCCATTGCCCTCTGCTGTCCCCACTCCCCATTGGGGACAATTCCCGGGGAATTGGGAATTTCCATTTTTGGGATGCCGGGGCCACAAACGCCAAAGAGGCAAAGAGGCGGCGCCGTTCCCATCCCCGTTCCCAGTATCCCACTCCCAGTATCCCATTCCCATTCCCAATATCCCATTCCCATTCCCAGTATCCCATTCCCAATATCCCATTCCCAGTATCCCATTCCCAGTATCCCATTCCCAATATCCTACTCCCAGTATCCCATTCCCAATATCCCATTCCAAATAACCCATTCCCAGTATCCCATTCCCAGTATCCCATTCCCAGTATCCCACTCCCAGTATCCCATCCCCACTCCCAGTATCCCAATATCCCACTCCCAATATCCCATTCCCAATATCCCAATATCCCATTCCCAATATCCCACTCCCAGTATCCCGTCCCCATTCCCTGTCCCCGTCCCCACCCCACAGAGCAGCAGGTGGAGGAGCACCCGCACACAGGGGGTGGGTGTGACACCTTTGCACACCTGTGAGTGACAGAGACCGTGACCCCATGGCCCACCTGGGCTGGCACACCCGAGTGACACAGAGGGTGCGGTGACACCTTCACACAGGTGAGTGTGACACACTGGGACACCTTTGCACACCTGTGGGTGACACAGACACCTTGACACAGGTGAGTGTGACACAGAGACCTGGGACACCTTTGCACGCCTGTGAGTGACACAGACACCTTCACACAGGTGTGACACAGAGCTGTGACACCTTTGCACACCTGTGAGTGTGACACACTGTGACACCATCACACACCTGTGAGTGTGACACACTGTGACACCTTTGCACACCTGTGAGTGTGACACACTGTGACACCTTTGCACACCTGTGACACCTTTGCACACCTGCCCCGTGCACACCTGGGGCACCCAGCGTAATAAATAACATTTAATTATATGTGATAAGGCAATATTTAATTAAACAACACGCATTAAATTACATGTATTGAATAATACTTAATTGAATAATATACGAAATAAATTATTACATAACATTTAATTAAAATATACGAAATTATATATAGGAATAATGTTTAATAAGTAATATATCCAATAATATATTAAATAGTGTCGAATTAATTGATATAAAATAGTATATATTGAACACTATTTAATTAAATAATATATTATAAAATATTTATTGAACAATAATAAATAATATATGATGTAATAAATAATGTTTAATGGACAATAAACTAATATGAAATAATTTATGGACAATAAATGATATATAATAGATAATGTTTAATAAAAGGGTATATGAAAAAATAATACGTAATAATTAAATAATAGATCAATAAATATAATCTAATTAAAGAATATTTATTAAAATGAGGTATAATAAACTGGCCTATTGCCAAATAACCGATAATAAATTAATAGATAATGAAATAATAAAATCACAATAGAACCTTCCCAGCAAAACAAAACAACACCAATTCATTACTGGATAAGTAGAAAATATAATTAATTAATGTAATAATGGCAATAAAATAATAAAAATAATTAAAATGAGGAGCCCCTTTCCCATTCCCGGAATTCCCGGGATCCCGCGGGAGCTCGCGCGGCTCATTAGCGCCTCCTTAATTAAGGAATTCATTAATTAATGAATTAATTAACGCAGAGCTTCCTGGGGCTGGATAGGATTTTTTTTTTTTATTTTTAAAAATTATTATTTGAGGATTTTTGGGGATTTCTTTTGGATTTTTGGGGTTGGGATTTGTGCACGAGAAAATTCTGTATTCGTGATATTTACATTTATATATTAAATTATTTATATTTATATTTATATTTATATTTATATTTATATTTATGTATTTTATTTCTAATATTTATTTATTTTATTTTCACTCACCCATTTATTTCCTGCAATAACAATGCTGCGAAAGGTGGAAATGTCGAGCTATAAACCACAATATAAACGACATAAAGCGCAACATCAAATAAATATTTAATAAAATCTAATAGAAAATATATAATTTACGATATTTAATATCAAACACGTAATTTATAATATGTAATATATTATTTATAATATACAATATATAATTTACAACATATAAAATATGTCATTTATAACATACAATACATAATAGATAATCCATAACACAAAATAAATAGAATATAAATATTTAAGATAAAAACATTATATAATAAGCACTAAAAACCACAATAAAATCCTAAATAACAAAAATTTCGGCCTCATCCAATGAATAAGAAACTCAAGAATAAACGGGATGTACAGAAATAAATTCATTTTAATTACAGTTCATAAAAATAAATCCAAACCCTCCCAGGGCCGGGTGCGAGCCCCACTCCCAAAATTCCCAAGAACACCCAAAATTCAGCAGTTCTGTGGCTTTGGGGTTTTTTGGGTTTGGGGGTTTTGGGGTTTTTTGGGTTTGGGGGTTTTGGGGTTTTTTGGGTTTGGGGGTTTTGGGTTTTTTTGGGGTTTTTGGGTTTTTTTGGGGTTTTTGGGTTTTTCCGGCCGAGGGTTGGGGGGGGTGGGGGAGGGAACGGGGCCCTGCAGGGGGCGGGGCCTGGAGCCATGGGGGCGTGGCCCTGTGTTGTGGGCGTGTCCCTGTCCCTGTGGGCGTGTCCCTGTCCCGGTCGCTGTCCCTGCCCGTCCAGCCCTGTCCGTCCTTCGGGCCGTGTCCCTCTGTCCGTGTGTCCGTGTCCGTCCGTCTGTCCCCCTGTCCGTCCGTCTGTCCCCCTCTTCCTCTGTCCCCGTGTCCCCGTGTCCCCCTGTCCGTCTGTCTCTCCGTCCCTGCGTCCCCGTCTGTCTGTCCGTGTCCCACTCTTCCTCCGTCCCTCTGTCCCCGTGTCCGTCTGTCCGCGTCCCGCCCCTCGTGTCCCTCTGTCCGTCCGTCTGTCCGTGTCCCCCGTCCCTCCGTCCGTCTGTCTGTCTGTCCGTCCGTCCGTGTCCCCTGTCCGTGTGTCGTTGTCCCCCTGTCTCTCTGTCCCTCTGTCCCTCTGTCCGTGTCCCGCTGTCCGTCTGTCCGTCTGTCCGTGTCCCTCCCCCTCCCCCGGTTCCATTTTCCCGCTCCCATTCCCGATCGATCCCCGATCCATTCCCGGCCCTGATCGATTCCCCCGCAGCGCCCCTTCCTCCCTCCCTCCCTCCTCCTCATCCTCGCACCCCTTCCCTTCCCTTTTAACCCCTAAAAAACCCCAAACCCCCCCCAAAATACCCCAAACCCATCCATGGAGAGAAATCCCTTCATCCCGCCCTAAAAAGGAACCGGGATCGGCTCCCTCCTCATCCTCCTCATCCTCGCACCCCTTCCTTTCCCTTTGCACCCCCAAAAAACCCCAAACCCCCCGAAAATACCCCAAACCCATCCATGGGGGTGAACCCCCTTCATCCCGCCCTAAAAATGCACCGGGATCGGCTCCTTCTTCATCCTCCTCATCCTCACGGCCCCTCCTTTCCCTTTCCACCCCCAAAAAAAAAAAAACCCAAACTCCCCAAAAAACCCCAAACCCCCCAAAAATACTCCAAACCCATCCATGGAGAGAAATCCCTTCATCCCACCCTAAAAATGCACCGGGATCCGCTCCCTCCTCATCCTCCTCCTCCTCCTTTCCCTTTCTACCCCTCAAAAAACCCCAAACCCCCCGAAAATGCCCCAAACCCATCCATGGGGGTGAACCCCCTTCATCCCACCCTAAAAATAAAGGGGATCGGCTCCTTCGTCATCCTCATCACCCTCACGGCCCCTCCTTTCCCTTTCCACCCTCAAAAAAATCCCCAAACTCCCCAAAAATCCCCAAACGCCCCCAAAAATACCCCAAACCGATCCCTGGGGCTGAACCCCCTTCCTCCCACCCCACAAATCCCGGGATTCGCTCCCTCCTCATCCTCGCACCCCCGCCCTTTTCCATCCCCCTTTTCCACCCCTAAAAATCCCCAAAGCCCCCCAAAAATCCCCAAACCCCCCCAAAAAATCCCAAACCCATCCCTGGGGCTGAACCCCCTTCCTCCCACCCCACAAATCCCGGGATTCGCTCCCTCCTCATCCTCGCACCCCCGCCCTTTTCCATCCCTAAAAACCCCCCCAAAAAACCCCAAACCCATCCCTGGGGTTAAATCCCCTTCACCGCACCCCAAAATCCCGCGATTTTCCCCCTCCCGCCCCAAACGCGAATTTTCCCGATTTTTTCCCCCGGTTTTTCGGCGCCGCTCTCGGGGTTTTTGGGTTTCTGCCGGCCGCGGGAGGGTTAAGGGAGGAGCGGGCGGTGATTTATGGCGCGGTGATTTACGGCTTTGTGATTTCCGTGATTTACGGCTCCGCGGCCGCGCTCCGGGTTCACGCGGAGTTCAGGGAACCGCGGCTGAAGGATGGGACGGGGCCGGGCCGGGGGAGGGCGAGCGCAGCCCCCGCCCCGAAAGCCCCGCGGGCCCCACAAGGGGGGGTCGGGGGCGGCTTTGGGGGTGCAGGGGCACGGGGAGGGGGAGATGGGGGAGCTGGGGGGGTCCGCACCCCAAAAATCCCCGGGGTTCGGGGGCCATTTTGGGGATTTGTACCTCAAAAATCCCCGGGGTTCGGGGGGCATTTTGGGGGTTTGTACCTCAAAAATCCCCGGGGTTCGGGGGCCATTTTGGGGATTTGTACCTCAAAAATCCCCGGAGTTTGGGGGCCATTTTGGGGATTTGTACCTCAAAAATCCCCGGGGTTCGGGGGCAATTTTGGGGATTTGTACCCCAAAAACCCCCGGGGTTTGGGGGAATTCTGGAGTTTCATACCCCAAAAATCCCCGGGGTTTGGGCGCCATTTTCGGGGTTTGTACCCCAAAAATCCCCGGATTTGGGGGACCATTTTGGGGAATTGTACCTCAAAAATCCCCGGGGTTCGGGGGCCATTTTGGGGATTTGTACCCCAAAAATCCCCGGGGTTCGGGGCCATTTTGGGGATTTGTACCTCAAAAATCCCCGGGGTTCGGGGGCCATTTTGGGGATTTGTACCCCCAAAATCCCCGGGGTTCGGGGGGCAATTTTCGGGATTTGTACCCCAAAAATCCCCGGGGTTCGGGGGCCATTTTGGGGATTTGTACCTCAAAAATCCCCGGGGTTTGGGGGCCATTTTGGGGATTTGTACCCCAAAAATCCCCGGGGTTTGGAGGCCATTTTGGGGATTTGTATCCCAAAAATCCCCGGGGTTCGGGGGCCATTTTGGGGATTTGTATCCCAAAAATCCCCGGGGTTCGGGGGCCATTTTGGGGATTTGTACCTCAAAAATCCCCGGGGTTCGGGGGCCATTTTGGGGATTTGTATCCCAAAAATCCCCGGGGTTCGGGGGCCATTTTGGGGATTTGTATCCCAAAAATCCCCGGGGTTCGGGGGCCATTTTGGGGATTTGTACCGCAAAAATCCCCGGGGTTCGGGGCCATTTTGGGGATTTGTACCTCAAAAACCCCCGCGGTTCGGGGGCCATTTTGGGGATTTGTACCCAAAAATCCTCGGGCTTGGGGGGGATTTTGGGAATTTCCATCCCCAAGGAATGGGAAAAGGGAGAGAACAGCCCTGGAGGCAGCGCGGCCGCTCCTCCCGCGGCCCCAGAAATTCCCAAACGCGGCCGCGGCTCCTCCTGCTCCGCAGCTACAGCGGTTCTTCATTTTATCTTATTTTATTTTATTTTATTTTATTTTATTTTATTTTATTTTATTTTATTTATTTTATTTTATTTTATTTTATTTTATTTTATTTTATTTTATTTTATTTTATTTTATTTTATCTTATTTTATTTTATTTTATTTTATTTTATTTTATTTTATTTTATTTTATTTTATTTTACCTTATCTTATTTTGTTTTTAAAATGCCATATTAATTTTATATCCAATTTTATTCTATGTTATTTTATTTTTTACATTTTATTTTATATTTATTTTTATTCTATACTATTTTATTTACTATTTTATTTTATATTATTTATTTTATTTTCTATTTATTTTCTACTCTCATTTTCTATTTATTTTATAATTTTAAGACTTTTTATATTCCATTTTCTATCTTATTATATTCTATTATATTCTCTTTTATATATCTTATTCTGTATATTTTCTTGCACATTTTATTTTCTTTTCTATTTTTTATTCCGTATATTTTCTATTTTTTTTTTTTTACATATTTTAGTCCGTATAGTTTCTTTTACATTTTATTTTCTGCTATATATTTTATTTTGTATATTTTCTTTTATATTTCATTTGCTTTTATATTTTTTATTCCGTGCATTTTCTTTTATATTTTATTTTCTTTTCTATATTTTATTCCGTATATTTTCTTTCATATTTTCTTTTCTTTTCTATTTTTTATTCCGTATATTTCCTTTTATATTTTATTTTCTTTTATATATTTTTGTTCCGTATATTTTCTTTTCTTTTCTATTTTTTATTCCGTATATTTTATTCTTTTATATTTTCTTTCCTTTTCTATTTTTTATTCCGTATATTTTATTATTTTATATTTCCTTTTCTTTTCTATTTTTTATTCCGTATATTTCCTTCTATATTTTACTTTCTGTTATATATTTTATTCCGTATATTTTATTCTTTTATATTTGATTTTCTTTCCGCCTCTCCGGGCCGCAGGACCCGCCCGCCCTGGAGCCGCCCTTGCGGGGATGTTAATGAGCTGGGGATGTTAATGAGCTGGGGATGTTAATGAGATGGGCATGTTAATGAGACGGGCATGTTAATGAGATGCAAATTCCGCCAGCCCCTAATCGCTCTCGGGGCCGGCGCGTGTTTGTGCGTGCGAACGTGCCTAATTAACGCTCCTAATTAACGCTCCTAATTAGCGCAGCGGCGCAGGGCGCGGCGTTGCCATCGGATCCTGACAATTCCTGTCAATTCCTGTCAATTTTTACGGTTCCCATAAATTTTTATGGGTTCCTTTGGTTCCCACCGACCCCCGGAGGATCCCAGAAATTCGCAGTCCCGCGCGTTCCCAATTCCCCGCGGTTTTACCCCAGTTCCGTCTCCCCGCGCTTCCAAAGGTCCCCAATCCCCGTAAATTGGGCTTTAATTTAAACCCCAATTAACGAACCTCGGTTCCAGACGTCTGCGGTTCCACAGGTCCCCAATTCCAGAAATCCCCAATTCCAGAAATCCCCAATCCCACATTCCTGCAGTCCCACAGGTCCCCAATTCCACATTTCTGCATTTCCATGGAACCCAAATTTAATAAATCCCCAATTCCAGAAATCCCCAAATCCACATTTCTGCATTTCCATGGATCCCCAATTTAATAAATTCCCAATTCCAGAAATCCCGAATCCCACATTCCTGCAGTCCCACAGGTCCCGAATTTCATATTTCTGCATTTCCATGGATCCCCAATTGAATAAATCTCCAATTCCACATTCCTGCATTTCCATGGATCCCAAATTTAATAAATCCCCAATTTACTAAATTCCTCAATCCCACATTTCTGCATTTCCATGGATCCCAAATTTAATAAATCCCCAATTCCAGAAATCCCCAATTCCACATTTCTGCATTTCCATGGATCCCAAATTTAATAAATCCCCAATTCCAGAAATCCCCAATCCCACATTCCTGCAGTCCCACAGGTCCCGAATTTCATATTTCTGCATTTCCATGGATCCCCAATTGAATAAATCTCCAATTCCACATTCCTGCATTTCCATGGATCCCCAATTGAATAAATCCCCAATTTAATAAATTCCTCAATCCCACATTTCTGCATTTCCATGGATCCCAAATTTAATGAATTCCCAATTGAATAAATCCCCAATTCCACATTTCTGCATTTCCATGGATCCCCAATTTAATAAATTCCCAATTCCATAAATCCCGAATCCCACATTTCTGCAGTCCCACAGGTCCCGAATTTCATATTTCTGCATTTCCATGGATCCCCCATTGAATAAATTCCCAATTTAATAAATCCCCAATCCCACATTCCCGCATTTCCATGGATCCCCAATTCCACAGGTCCCCCAAATCGATATTCCTACATTTCCACGGATCCCCAAATCGATATCCCTGCATTTCCACAGATCCCCAATCCCACATTTCTGCATTTCCATGGATCCCCAATTCCACATTTCTGCATTTTTATATAAATTCCCATTTCCATAGGTCCCCCAAATGGAAATTCCCTAATTTCCATGGATCCCCAAACCGATATCCCTGCAATTCCATAAATCCCCAATTCCATGGATCCCCAATCCCACATTTCTGTATTTCCAAAAATCCCCAATCCCACATTCCTGCATTTCCATGGATCCCCAATTCCATCGGTCCCCAAATCGATATTCCTGCATTTCCATAAATTCCCAATTCCATAAATCCCCAATCCCACATTTCTGCAGTTCCACAGGTCCCCAAATCCCCGGGATGTGTCCCCAAATCCCCTCTGTCCCCAATCCCAGGACCCCCCAATTTTCCCTTAAATCGCTAGAAATCCGCTCCGAGCGCCTCCCAAAACCCCAAAGAATTCCCCCAAAACCCAAAGAATTCCCCCAAAATCCCAAAGAATTCACCCAAAGCCCCAAAGAATTCCCCCAAAACCCCAAAGAATTCACCCAAAACCCCAAAGAATTCCCCCAAAACCCCAAAGAATTCCCCCAAAATTCCGGTCCCGAATATTCGGGAAAACCCTGGAAGGGACAAACTCTGGATTTGGGGCGGGGACAGGAAGGAAAAACGGGAGGAAAACTCGGGGGACCCCACAATTCCACAATCCGAGGATTTCACCCCAAATCCGCTCCCAGGGCGAGAAAATCCCGATTTTCCCGATTTATTCCCTCATTTCAAACCCCACAGGGCAGGGAATTCCGGCTCCCCCAAATTCCCCCGGCCCTTTTGGGGGTGCGGGAGGAGAATTTGGGGGCAAAACCCGCGGGATTCGGGCGCTTTAAAAAAAAAAAACCAAAACAAATCAAAATCAAACAAAAATCTGCAGCGGCTCCCGATGTTCTGCCGTGACCCCGCGGGGTTTTTGTTTGCTGAGCAAACGGAGCCGGGAATAAATCCGTGGAAATGCGCGGAAATCCACGGAAATGCGCGGAAATCCACGGAAAAGCGCGGAAATCCACGGAAAACTCGCGATTCTCGCGGCCGTTCACGCCTCCGTTTTTGGATTAAAAGTGGGCGAAATAACAGAAGGAAAAAACCCCCCCCAAAATAATAATAATAATAATAATTAAAAAGAAATTACAATAAAATTAAACGATAAGAAAAACTAGAATTTTAAAATTCATTTTAAAAAATAACAATTAAAAATAAACAATCAAAAAAATTAAATAATAAGAATAAATAGGATTTTAAAATTCATTTTTGAAACCCGAAGCAGCCGAGAGGGCCGGGAGCAGACGGGCTCTGCGGGAGTGACGCGGGGAGGGGGGAATTTGTGATTTTTTTTTGTGGGTGTTTTTTTTGTGGGTTTTTTGTTGTTTTTCAGGCGGATTTGGGGCCAACAGAGCCGCCTTGTTCGCTCACCCCGCGCTCACCCCCCATCCATCACCGCCGACACCCGCGGGGCCTCTCGCCCTTTTCATCCGCGCTGCCACCGCCGCGGCCCCGGATCGCCCGAAACCGCCCCAAAAGCGCCCCGAAACCGCCCCAAAACCGCGGAACCTCCGCGCTCCCTGCGCTGATTCCGCGCTCGGAGCCGCCGCTCCCGGCCCGGTGCTCCCCGCGCCCAAAATGAGGAAAAACGAGGCGAAAAACGCTCAATTCTCCCCTCCGCCGTTTTCTCGAGGAGCTCCCGCTCGATGGGTGCGGGGCCGCGCTTTTGGGGATTTTATTTTTATTTTTGACGTTTTTGACACCGCCGGGAGGATTCGCGGCATCCGAAAGCCGCGCGGGTGCGGAGGAGCCGCGGATCCCGGGAATTCTGCACGGCCCCGGCACGGCGGGGGTTAAACCGGCCCGGGGGGCACCTCCGCACCGGGATTTGCACCCCAAAATCCGGGATTTGCACCCCAAAATCGGGGATTTTCGTCCCAAAATCCGGGATTTGCACCCCCGTCCCTCCTCCGGGGCGCTCGGGTGTGCAAGCCCCGGGTAGTGAAGGGGCAGAGCCAGGGAAGGTGTCCGAGGGCTGGAAAAGCCATTTCCCTGCATTCCCAGTTCTACAAATCCCCATTTCCCTGCGTTTCCATTTCCACAAATCCCCACTTTCCCGCATCCCTAGTTGCACAAATCCCCAGTTCCCGGCGTTTTTCCATTTTCCCAAATCCCCGTTTTCCTGCATTCCCAGTTCTACAAATCCCCATTTTCTTGCGTTTCCATTTCCACAAATCCCCAGTTCCCGGCGTTTTTCCATTTTACCAAATCCCCGTTTTCCTGCATTCCCAGTTCTACAAATCCCCATTTCCCTGCGTTTCCATTTCCACAAATCCCCAATTCCCGGCGTTTTTCCATTTTCCCAAATCCCCGTTTTCCTGCATTCCCAGTTCTACAAATCCCCATTTCCCTGCGTTTCCATTTCCACAAATCCCCAGTTCCCGGCGTTTTTCCATTTTCCCAAATCCCCGTTTTCCTGCATTCCCAGCTGCACAAATCCCCATTTCCCCGCGTTTCCAGATCCCCGTTTTCCTGCACTCCCATTTCCCCAAATCCCCAATTCCCGGCGTTTTCCCAGTTCCACAAACCCCCATTTCCCCAAAATCTCAATTTCCCGGGTTTGTTTTTTTCCCATTTTCTCCAATCCCCATTTTCCTGGCATTCCCAGTTCCACAATTCCCGTTCCCGTGTCCCGCTGGGGAGGTGCCGCTCTCGGGGACACGGGGACAGCAGGACACGGGGACACGGCCAGGACAGGGGGACACAGGGTCGGGGGACAAGGGGACAAGATCAGGACGGGGACAGGGGGACACGGGGACAGAAGGACACGGCCAGGACGGGGACAGGGGGACACAGGGACAAGATCAGGATGGGGACAGCGGGACATGGGGACACAGGGACAGGAGGACACGGCCAGGATGGGGGCACAGGGACACAGGGACAAGATCAGGATGGGGACAGCGGGACATGGGGACACAGGGACAGAAGGACACGGGGACAGGAGGACACGGCCAGGACAGGGGGACACAGGGACAAGATCAGGATGGGGTCAGGGGGACATGGGGACACAGGGACAGGAGGACACGGCCAGGATGGAGACATGGGGACACGGGGACAGAAGGACAGGACGACACGGCCAGGACAGGGGGACACAGGGTCGGGGGACAAGGGGACACGATCAGGACGGGGCCATGGGGACACGGCCAAGATGGGGACACGGGGCAGGGGGACACAGGGACAGGGGGACACAGGGGACCCGCGTGTCCCTGCAGCTCCGACACCGCCGCGCCCTCGGCTCCCTCTCCAAATCGCCCCAAACCGCCCCAAACCCTCGGGGGATCCATCCCGGCCCCCCCGCGTCCGCTCCCGGGGTACGACCCCCGAACCCCCCCAATCCCCCCGCCCACCCCTCACCCTCCCGTCCCCCCGGCCCCCGCGCGGGGTTTGGCATTTTTGGGGCGTTTTCCGCGGATTTCTCCCGTTTTTTTGGTTTTTGTTTTTTTTTGTTTTTTTGCCGGGATTCCTCATTGGCATTCGGGGCCCGGCCTGACCTCGCCGTGCACCCGCAGCCGGAGCGCCCGGCGCGCTCTAATGCGGCGATTACTGTCACAGCGCCATTTGTCACCGTGTCACCGCCCCGGGGACACTCGGCGGACGCCGGGGCCCCCCCGCGCTGCCCGGCCCCGCTTTCATCTCCGCGGATCCCGGGGAGGAGCGCGGGGGAAGGGGAGAGCGGGCCGAGGCGCCAGAGCCATAAATCCGCCTGTTCCTAAAGCCCCGTTTCCACAAATCCGCGTTTTCCTGCGTTTCCAGATCCTCAAATCCCCATTCACACAAATCCCCATTTCCCCGCGTTTCCAGTTTCCTCAAACCCTCGTTTCCATAAATCCCCAATTTACCAATTCCCCATTCCCCCCCGTGTTTCCAGATCCTCAAATCCCCGTTTTCACAAATCCCCCCATTTCCAGATCCTCAAATCCCCGTTTTCACAAATCCCCCCATTTCCAGTTCCTCAAATTCCCGTTTTCACAAATCCCCAATTTACCAAATCCCCATTTCCCCGCGTTTCCAGTTCCTCAAATCCCCGTTTCCACAAATCCCCGTTTTCCCAAATCCTCATTTCCCGGTGCTTCCAATTCCTCAAACCCCCATTTCCCTGCGTTTCCAGTCCCACAAATCCCCATTTCCTGGTGTTTCCAGTTCCTCAATTCCCCATTCCCCCCCGTGTTTCCTGTTCCTCAAATCCCCGTTTTCCCAAATCCCCATTTCCCGGTGTTTCCAGTCCCACAAACCCCCATTTTCCTGCGATTTTAGTTCCCCAAATCCCAATTTCCCAATGTCCCCAGTTTCCCAAATCCCCGTTTTCCTGCATTTCCAGTCCCATAAATCCCCATTTCCCCAAATCCCCATTTCTCGTATTTTTTTCCAGTTCCCCAAATTCCCATTTTCCTGCTTTTCCAGTCCCATAAATCCCCATTTCCCAGTGTTTCCATTTCCACAAATCCCCATTTCCCGTTTTTTTTCCTAGTGCCAGAAACCCCCATTTTCCTGCATTTCCAGTCCCATAAATCCCCATTTCCCCAATCCCAATTTTCCTGCATTTCCATTTCTCCATTTCTATAAATCCCCATTTTCCCCAATCCCCATTTTCCTGCATTTCCATTTCTCCATTTCCATAAATCCCCATTTTCCCCAATCCCAATTTTCCTGCATTTCCATTCCCATAAATCCCCATTTTCCCAAACCCCCATTTTCCTGCATTTCCAGTTCCCCAAACCCCCCTAAACCACCCCAAAATTCCCCGATTTCCCCGGGACGGACGGACGGACGGACGGACGCCCTTGGAGCAGAGCGCTCCCCCGCCCACCCCCAATTAATCCCCGAATCAATTAAACACCGGCCAGGGCTGCGCTGCCTTCATTAACGCTCCCGGTGTTAATTAGCAACAGGCGGGAGCCGCCCTCCCCTCCCCCCCCTTTCCTCATTAATTAATCGCTGTCAGTAATTAATAGATCGGCGTGGGGGAGGGGCGGCGGTGACCCCGCGGTGACCCCGGTGGGGGAGGGGCGCCATCACAATTCCAAGGGGGCGGAGCCAAAAAAAAAAAAAAAAAGGGAGGGAGGTTTTGGGGCGAAAAGTGGGAAAATCGGGTGTGGGGAAATTTATGGGGTGCGGGAAATTCTGGGATATTGATAGGGGAAAATCTGGGATATTGATAGAGGAAAATCTGTGTTATTGATAGGGGAAAATCTGGGATAATGAGACAGGAAAATCTGGAATTTTCTGGCATATTGAAATGGGAAAATCTGGGATAATGAGACAGGAAAATCTGGGATATTAATATGGGAAAATCTGGGATATTGATATGAGAAAATCTGGGATATTGAGACAGGAAAATCTGGAATTTTCTGGCATATTGAAATGGGAAAATCTGGGATAATGATACAGGAAAATCTGGGATATTGAGACAGGAAAATTTGGGATATTAATATGGGAAAATCTGGGATATTGAAATGGAAAAATCTGGAATATTGAGACAGGAAAATCTGGAATTTTCTGGGATATTGAAATGGGAAAGTCTGGGACGCTGATGTGGGAAAATCTGGGATGTTCTGGGATATTGAAATGGGAAAATCTGGGATGCTGATACGGGAAAACCCGGAATTCTCTGGGATGCCGATGAAGGAAAATCTGGGATACTGGTATGGGAAAATCTGCATTTCTCTGGGATACAGGTACAGGAAAATCCGGATTTCTCTGGGATACAGATACAGGAAAATCTGAGATACTGGTACAGGAAAATCCGGATTTCTCTGGGATGCAGATAAAGGAAAATCTGAGATACTGGTACAGGAAAATCCGGATTTCTCTGGGATGCAGATAAAGGAAAATCTGAGATACTGGTACAGGAAAATCTGGATTTCTATGGGATGCAGATACAGGAAAATCTGGAATTCTCTGGGATGCAGATAAAGGAAAATCCGGAATTCTCAGGATGCCGATGAAGGAACAGCCGGCTCTGCCGGGGCAGCCCCGCTCCCTTCCCGAGGCTTTCCCGGCTGGAAAATCGCGGCCGCTCCTCATCCTCCCTTGTCCGGGCTCCCTCTGCAGTCGGCGGAGAGAATCGGCACAAACGCGGCAATTCCGGGAAAAAAAAACCCCAAAAATGCCAAATCCTGAATGGTCTGACTGCCACAAATCCAGCAGGGATGGCCCCAAACGCGGCAATTCCGGGCAAAAACACCCCCAAAATGTCAAATTTTAAACGGACCGGACCCGGATAAATCCAGGCAGGGAATGACCGGGGCAGGGAACGAGGGTCCCCTCTTGGATTGGGATCCCCTCCGTGCCTCAGTTTCCCTCCTCTGCTGCTGGGTTCAGGGATTTTTGGGGTGTTTGTTTGGGGTTTTTGGGGTGTTTGTTTGGGGTTTTTGGGGGCGCCGTCCCGAACGGCCCCGGGTTCAGGGATTTTGGGGTTTTTGGGGCGCCCACCCCGGTTCGAGCCGTCCCGAACGGGCCCGCGTTCAAACCCAGGGGTTTTTAGGGTTTTTGGGGTGTTTTTTGGGGGTTTTTGTGGCGCCCACCCCGGTTCGAGCCGTCCCGAACGGGCCCGGGTTCAAACCCAGGGGTTTTTAGGGTTTTTGGGGTGTTTTTTTGGGGTGTTTGTTTGGGGTTTTTGGGGCGCCCACCCCGGTTCGAGCCGTCCCGAACGGGCCCGGGTTCGCGCCCAGGGGTGTTTGGCTGTGGGAAGTTATCGCGATGTTTCGCTCACGATATCGCGATGCTACGCTGAGGCGGAGCCCCTCCCCTTTTCCCGTTCCCTCACCGTTCCCCGCCGTTATAAATCACCCCGTTAATAGCGGCCGTTTCACCATTTCCCCGTCCGCCGCCTCGCCGTGTGCGAGCGCTCGGTCCGTGTGGCGGGGCTGCCGGCACCGAGCCGTGCTCGGCCCGGGACGCCGCGGCCCGAGCGGTGCCGGAAGCCGGGATCGAACCCGCGGCCTTTCCGCTTCCGTCCGGGGCCGGGAGCGGGAACGGCGTGAGGGACGGAAGCGGGGATCGAACCCGCGGCCTTTCCGCTTCCGTCCGGGGCCGGGAGCGGGAACGGCGTGAGGGACGGAAGCGGGGATCGAACCCGCGGCCTTTCCGCTTCCGTCCGGGGCCGCGGGGCCGGGAGCGGGAGCGGGGTGAGGGAGCGGAGCTGGCTCTGCCCGAGCGGGAGAAACGCGTGCTCGGCTCCTCGGAGCCCACCGCGGTCACTGCAGCCCTCGGCATGGAGAAGGGAAAAGCGGCTGAGCGCCTCAAACCCTTCCCGGGTGATTCCACCCTGGGATTTGTACACAAGCTCTTTGAGGACGGAGCTGCCGGCGCTCCAAATCCAGCAGCGACCGCAAACGGGAGCTGAAGGAGGCGTTTGGCGATGGCTCTGAGGGGTCCGAGGAATCCTCCGGTGCCCAGGAACGGCGCGTCCCGCGCTTCGAGGAGGTGCAGGATGAGCCTGAAGTCATGGCAGGCCCTCCATCGGAGAGCCCAGGGGTGCTGACCGAGCTCCAGATCCAACAGGTGATGGAGGCGGCCACGCGGCAGATTGAGGAGAGGAAAAAACCAGCTGGGTTTCACCAGCCCTCCAAGACCACAGCCCAAAATTTCTTCTAGTTCAAGCCGACGGGAGCGGCTCCGCACGGGCAGCGCCCTCAGTTCGCGAAGGATGCCGTGCAGAAGGGCAGCAAAGCTGCGGGGCTGCGGGCCGGGCTCCAGGCTCGGCTGGCGCTGAAACCGGGGCTCGTTGGCAATGCCAGCGTGGTGGCACCGGGCAGCCTGCGCGGGCACCGCGGAGCTGAGGGCCCGGAGCAAGCCAGCACCTCCGATCCTGCACGGGCACGGCCGCAGGGTGGGTGCCAGCGGGAAGGAGATGGAGCTCACCCACCGCACACCCACCCTGACGGCCAGCATCAGGGCGGCGAGGGGAGAGGAGCAGCCGAAGCAGTTTTTGAAGGAAAAGCCCTCAGGAGACAAAGTGGAGTCCAACGCCCGCTCTGAGCCCCGGCGCAGCGGCGGAAACGCGCCTCCAAGTTCCACGAGACAAAGGCAGATTTGAGAAAACCGCCCAGAGGCTGCTGCGGGCGAAGGCTGGGCTGGAAAAGCTGCAGGCCGAGATCCCCCAGGCTGCCAGGAGAAGCGGGATTCGCCCCGGCGCCGAACCGGCCGCGGTCACCCCGGAGAAGGAGCCGAAGGACGGGGAGAGCCCGGAGATGGAGCGGTGGCACCGCCACGTCCTCCCCGGTTTGGGTGGGAAAGGCGGCACAGAAACCAGAGGAGCCCTTTGGCATCGCCGGCCTGGTGGGGCGCCCGGCCCAGCCGAGCCCCCCGGTGTTGATTAAACACGATTGAAGCAAGAGAGAGCAGAGGAAATTGCGGTGCCAGGCACGGCGAGAGGCGCAGGAGGAGCTGCGGGAGAAGCTCAGGATCCCCAACCTGGGGCTGGGCACAGGACACCAGCGCCATAAATGCAAACCGTGAAATAAAAACAAACAGAGACTTGAGGGAGATAAAAGAAAAGTAGGGAGGGAGGAAGGAAGGAAGTTGGTTCTCCACAATGACTCTTTCCTTGCTTTTTTTTTACCAATTCTCGCCTTTATTAATTCCAGAATTGCACAGGAAAATGACCCACGAGCCCCCCCCCCCCCTTTTTCCTAAAGGGAAACTGAGGCAGGGCCCATCCCCCGCCCCCCAAGCACCACCCCCGAGCGGGGAAACTGAGGCAGGGGTTCACCCTCTGCCCTGTAGTGTTGCCCTAAACCCTGCTCTGAGCGGGGAAACTGAGGCAGGGCCCCATCAATCCCCTTGTCCCCAGTCCCCAAACTGGGGCAGGGACCCCCTAATCCTCTTTCGCCCAGTTCCTGAGTGGGGAAACTGAGGCACGGCCCCATCAATCCCCTTCTCCCCAGTCCCAAACTGGGGCAGGGACCCCCGAACCCCCTTTTTCCCAGTCCTAAACTGGTCCAGGGACCTCTTAATCCCCTTTTTTCCAGTCCTGAACTGGTGAAACTGAGGCAGGGCCCCATCAACACTCATCCCCCCAGCTCCCAGCTGCTCCAGGCCCTCCCCAGCCCCCTTTTCCCCAGCTCCCAACTGGTCAAACTGGGGCAGGGACCCTCCAACCCCCTTCCCCCCAGCTCCCAACTGGTCCAGGGACCCCCTAATCCCCTTCCCCCCAGTACCCAACTGGTCAAACTGGGGCAGGGACCCCCTAATTCCCTTTTCCCCAGTCCCAAACTGGTCTGGTCCCCCCTCAACCCCCTCTCCCCCAGTCCCCCACTGGTCCAGGGACCCCCCAGCCCCATTCTCCCCAGTCCCAAACTGGTCAAACTGGTCCAGGCCCCCTCCAGCTCCACTGTCCCCAGTTCCCAACTGGTCAAACTGGTCCAGGGACCCCCCAACTCCATTTTCCCCAGTCCCAAACTGGTCCAGGCCCCCTCCAGCCCCATTCTCCCCAGTCCCAAACTGGTCAAACTGGTCCAGGCCCCCTCCAGCTCCACTTTCCCCAGTTCCCAACTGGTCAAACTGGGGCAGGGACCCCCTAACCCCCTTTTCTCCAGTCTCAAACTGGTCAAACTGGTCCAGGCCCCCTCCAGCTCCACTGTCCCCGGTTCCCAACTGGTCAAACTGGTCCAGGGATGCCCCGGCCCCATTTTCCCCAGTCCCAAACTGGTCCAGGGATGCCCTAACTCCACTGTCCCCGGTTCCCAACTGGTCAAACTGGTCCAGGGATGCCCCGGCCCCATTTTCCCCAGTCCCCAGCAGCTCCAGCGGCTCCGTCCCTCCGTCCCCGCCGTCCCGCACCCCCAGGAGCCGCAGCACCCCCAGCTCCCGCAGCCTCGCCCGCGCCTCCCCCTCCCAGCCGCGGTTGGCGCGGGGGTTGCGCGGGGGACGGGTGCGGGATCCAGGCCACGGGCACGGCGACGCCCGCGTCCCGCAGCGCCCGGCGCGCCCGCAGCTCGGCCACGCGGCCCAGCGCCACCACCAGGCGCACCCGCAGCGCCCGCACGGCGGCGGCGAGCGCGGCCCCGCACGGCGCCAGCAGCCGCTCCCGCTCCGCCGCCCGCAGCTCCGGCGGCGCCACGTTGCGGCCCGAGGCGGCGAGGAAGAGCAGCGGGCAGAGGTTGTGCACGAAGCAGTGGCGGAAGAAGGCGCGCGGGTCGGGGCAGAGGCTGCGGATGAGCCCCCAGAAGCGGGCGCCGCTCACCTCGGCCCGCGGGCAGCGCAGCCCCAGCACCGGGCGCTTGGGGTGCTCGCGGGGCGGCCGCCGCACCGAGCCCGACACCCGCAGCCACTCGCGGACGTGCCACGCCTCGCCGAACGGCACCTGCGGGCCGGGCGGGGGGCGTCAGGGCCCGGGGGTACGGGGGGGACACGGGGGACACAGCCCCGGGCCGCGCAGAGCCACCCCCGTGCCTCAGTTTCCCTCCCCGAGGAACCCATGGGATGGATTGGGATCCCCCCGTGCCTCAGTTTCCCTCCCCTAGGACCCCATGGGATGGATTGGGACCACCCCCCAGGTGCCTCAGTTTCCCCTCCATGGGATGGATTGGGACCCGCCCCGTGCCTCAGTTTCCCTCCATGGGATGGACTGGGATCTCCCCCCCGTGCCTCAGTTTCCCTCCATGGGATGGACTGGGACCCCCCCCCCCCCCCCGTGCCTCAGTTTCCCCTCCATGGGATGGATTGGGACCCGCCCCGTGCCTCAGTTTCCCTCTCCGAGGATCCCATGGGATGGATTGGGACCCACCCCGTGCCTCAGTTTCCCCTCCATGGGATGGACTGGGATCTCCCCCCCGTGCCTCAGTTTCCCTCCATGGGATGGACTGGGATCTCCCCCCCGTGCCTCAGTTTCCCTCCTCTGCGTGGCCCCTGACCCCTCCCCCAGCCTCATTTCCTCCCCTTTGGCACCTCGGGGGAGGCACCGAGCCCCCCCCCCCCCCCCCCAGCCCCTCTCCCGGTGCCCCCCGGTGCCCACCCCGGTCTGCGCCATCCCCAACGGCCCCGGGCTCAGGGATTTTGGGGTGTTTGGGGTTTTTGGGGCGCTCACCCCTGTCTGCGCCATCCCGAAGGGGCCCGGGCTCATGGATTTGGGGTTTTTGGGGTGTTTGGGGTTTTTGGGGTGTTTGGGGTTTTTGGGGTGCTCACCCCGGTCTGCGCCATCCCGAAGGGGCCCGGGTTCATTCCCAGGAACAGCACGGCCTTGGGCTCAGGGATTTGGGGTTTTTGGGGTGTCCCTGTGCCGGGGTTCATGCCCGGGGATTTTTGGGGTTTTTGGGGTACCCACCCCGGTCTGCGCCATCCCGAAGGGGCCGGGGTTCATGCCCAGGAACAGCACGGCCTTGGGCTCATGGTTTCAGGAGTTTTTGGGGTTTTGGGGTTTTTGGGGTGTTTGTTTGGGGATTGTGGGGTGTTTGGGGTTTTTGGGGTACCCACCCCGGTCTGCGCCATCCCGAAGGGGCCCGGGTTCATGCCCAGGAACAGCACGGCCTTGGGCTCATGGTTTCAGGAGGTTTTGGGGTTTTTGGGGTTTTTGGGGCGCTCACCCCGGTCTGCGCCATCCCGAAGGGGCCCGGGTTCATGGATTTGGGGTTTTTGGGGTGTTTGTTTGGGGTTTTTGGGGTTTTTGGGGTGTTTGTTTGGGGTTTTTGGGGTGTTTGTTTGGGGTTTTTGGGGTACCCACCCCGGTCTGCGCCATCCCGAAGGGGCCGGGGTTCATGCCCAGGAACAGCACGGCCTTGGGCGAGCGCAGGAAGCGGCGCACGAAGCTGCGGTGCGGCTCCCACGCGTACTCGAGCGGCGCGTACACCACGGCCACGGGCGGGCCCGGCGGCGGCAGCGCCCGGAGGCGCTCGGAGAGAGCGCGCTGGAGCGCCAGGAACCGGCCCGCCACGCCTTCCTCGGCGCCGGCACCGCCAGCATCATCATCATCATCGTCATCGTCACCATCGGCTGCAGCAGCAGCGGCTGCCGCGGGCCCCGCGCCTTCCTCCTCCTCCTCCTCCTCCCGCTCCATCCCCCATCGCCTGCGGGGACAGGGGAGGTGACAGAGGGGACCTGGGGGGGACACAAGGGACAGGAGAGCCCTGGAGGGGACAGGGGAACCCCAGGGAGGTGACACAGGGGACCTGGGTGGGGCAGGGGAGCCCTGGGGGTGACACAGGGGACAGGGGAGGTGACACAGTGGACCTGGGTGGGGCAGGGGAGCCTTGGGGGGACACAGGGGACAGGAGGGCGAGAGAGGGGACAGGGGAGCCCCCAGGAGGGACAGAGGGGACAGGGGAGCCCCGGGAGGTGACAAAAGCGACAGGAGGGGACAGCAGAACGCGGGGGGTGACAGAGGAGCCCCGGGAGGGGACACCGGAGCCCGGGGAGGTGACAGAAGGGACAGCGGACCCTCGGGGGGGGACAGAGGTGACCGCAGAGCCCGGGGGGGTGACGGAGGGGACAGGGGAGCCCCGGGGGGGTGACACAGGGGACAGGAGACCCCTCCCGGGGGGGGCGGGCTATTCCGGCCGTGTCCCCCCCCCCCCCAGGGTCCCCCACAGCCCCGCTCCCCCCGTGACGTCACACACGGCATCCCCCCCCCCGGTGACGTCACGGCCGCCGCCGCCGCGAGCCCACCTCGAGCACGCGCCGCGTCCGCCGCGCTCCGGGCCCCGCCCCCTGCCCCCGACAGGCCCCGCCCCTTCCCCTTCCCGGCGTGCCCCGCGCGCGGCCCCGGGGGCGTGGCCCGGTCCTTTGTCCGCGCGAGGAGTTTCCCATCGTGCTTTGCGGCGGGGAGACATCCCCCAAATCCCCCCCCCCAAAATCCCACCCCAGACCTCCCCAAACCCCCAAAATCCCCCAAATCTCACCCAGACCCCCCAAAACCCCCCCAAATCTCACCCAGACCCCCCCGGGGTCCCAAGCGCGCGCGAGGGATTCGGGGCCACTCACAGCAGGGGGCGGGGTCTGCTCAGGCCACGCCCCTTCCCACGGTGAGGGGGCGGGGCCCGCGGAGCTGCGGCAGCGCGAGGGCGCCCCCGAGCGGGAACGGGAGCGCCCCGAAACCCCCGGGGTCACCGGAATGTCCCCAAACCCCCTCGGTGTCACCGGAATGTCCCCAACCCCCCCCCATTGTCACCCACGTGTCCCCGAACCCTCCCGGGTCACCCAGGTGTCCCCAAACCGCCCTGCCCCATCCCCGGGTCCCCTTTGTCCCCCCCAGTGCCACCCCCGCCGTCCCCGGGTCCCCTTTGTCCCCGCGCAGCGCCCGCTGTCACCGCCAGGGGGCACCGGGGGGACACCGGGCCATCCTGGGGACACTGCGGGGACACCAGGCCACGTTGGTGACACCGGGCCATGCTGGGGTCCCCAGACCATACTGGTGACACCGGACGATGTTGGGGACACCAGGTCACAGTGGTGACACTGGGGGACACTGGAGGGACACCAGGCCATGCTGGTGACACTGGGGGACACTGGAGGGACACTGGGCCATGCTGGTGACACTGGGGGACACCAGGCCCTGTTGGTGACACTGTGCCACGTTGGTGACACCAGGCCATGTTGGTGCCACCATGTTGGTGCCAGTGATGTCCCCAGGCCCTGCTGGTGACACCGTGCCACGTTGGTGACACCATGCCATGTTGGTGACACCGTGCCACATTGGTGACACCAGGCCATGTTGGTGCCACCACGCCGGTGCCATCGTTGTCCCCATGCCCTGCTGGTGACACTGTGCCATGTTGGTGACACCGTGCCACGTTGGTGACACCGCGCCACGTTGGTGCCACCACGCCGGTGCCATCGCTGTCCCCAGCCCGGCGGTGGCAGCGCTGAAAAGTGACCGTTGTTTATTGGGAGCAAATCCGGGGCGTCGGGGACAACACGGGGGTGGCGGGGAGGGGACAGGGGGGACACGGGGACAGCGCGGGGGGGCCCCGGCTGGAAACACCGACCGTAAAAAACACCGAGAGCGGGGCCACCCCCACGGCGCCCCGGGGCGGGGACACGGGAGGGGACACGGGAGGGGACAGGGCGGGGCCGGGGCGGGGCCGGGGTCTGTACAGGGGAGGGGGCTCAGCTGCGCGCGGGGTCGCGCTCCTTGGGCTCGCTGTCCTCGGGGTACGCGTGCCACGTCAGGCGCTCCTCGTAGAACGCGATGACAATCTGGGGACACTTGAGGTTGGCCTCCTTGGCCAGCACCAGGTCGGCCTCGTCCGTGTCCTTCCTGCGGGGACACAGGGGGACAGGCTGGGGACACGGGCTGGGGACAGCCAGGGGACATGGGGACAGGATGGGGACACAGGCTGGGGACAGCCAGGGGACATGGGGACAGGCTGGGGACACAGGGACAGGCTGGGGTGACAATCTGGGGACATGGGGACAGGCTGGGGACAGCCAGGGGACATGGGGACAGGCTGGGGACACAGGGACAGGGCAGGCTGGGGACAGGCTGGGGACACAGGGACAGGCTGGGGTGACAATCTGGGGACACAGGGACAGGCTGGGGACAGCCAGGGGACATGGGCACAGGATGGGGACACAGGCTGGGGACACAGGGACAGGACAGGCTGGGGACAGGCTGGGGTCACAGGCTGGGGACACAGGGACAGGCTGGGGACAGCCAGGAGACATGGGGACAGGATGGGGACATAGGGATAAAGTGGGACACAAACCGGGGGCAAAGGGACAAACTGGAGTCACAAACCGGGGACACACTGGGGACATGGGGATAAATTGGGGACACAAATTGGGATCACAAACTGGGGACAAAGGGACAAACTGGGGACATAGACATGAACTGGGGACAAAGGGACAAACTGGGGACATAGACATGAACTGGGGACACAGAGAGGAGCTGGGGACAAAGGGACAAACTGGGGACACCGACACAAACGGGGGACACCGAGAGGAGCTGGGGGTGCGCGGGGACGCCGGGGACAGCGAGGACAGGAGGTGGCCTCACCACTTCATGAGGAACATGAGGTCCCCGCACGAGTCGGTGGCCCCGATGATCTTCTCGGGCTCCAGCCCCCGCTCGAAGCCGCGGGCGATGTCGTTGCTCTGGGTTGGGGAAATGGGGTCGGTTTGGGGAAATGGGATTGGTTTGGGAAAAGGGATTGGTTTGGGAAATGGGATTGGTGTGGGAAATGGGATTGGTTTGGGAAATGGGGGGGTTTGGGAAATGGGATCGGTTTGGGAAATGGGATTGGTTTGGGAAATGGGGTTGGTTTGGGAAATGGGATTGGTTTGGGAAATGGGATTGGTTTGGGGAAAGGGGGGGTTTGGGAAATGGGATTGGTGTGGGAAAATGGGGTTGGTTTGGGAAAAAGGTGAGGGTTTGGGAAAATGGGGGGGGTTGGGAAAACGGGATTGGCCATTCCGGGAGTCCAGGCTCCCATCCCCATCCCCATGTGTCTGTCCCCTCCCTGTGTCCCCTTCCCCCTGTCCCCATCCCATCCCATCCCATCCCATCCCATCCCATCCCATCCCATCCCATCCCTGTGTCACCTCCCCATGTCCCTGTCTCCATCCCTGTGTCCCTCTCCCCTCCCAGTGTCCCCAGGTGTCCCCTCCCAGTGTCCCTGTCCCCATCCCTGTGTCCCCATCTCCGTGTCCCCTCCCAATGTCTGTCCTCAGGTGTCCCCTCCCGGTGCCGCTGTCCCCTCCCTGTGTCCCCGTGTCCCCTCTCACCTCCCTGTGTCCCTGTCCCCATTCCTCTGTCCCCATTCCCCTGTCCCCATCCCATCCCATCCCTGTGTCCCCATTCCCGTGTCCCCATCCCGTTGTCCCCATGTCCCCAGTGTCCCCTCTCACCTCCCATTGTCCCCATGTCCTTGTCCCCATTCCCCTGTCCCCATCCCATCCCATCCCTGTGTTCCCATGTCCCCATGTCCCCATGTCCCCTCTCACCTCCCTGTGTCCCTGTCCCCGTGTCCCATCCCATTGTCCCCCTGTCCCCGTGTCCCCTCCCGGTGTCCCCGTGTCCCCATGTCCCCTCTCACCTCCCTGTGTCCCTGTCCCCATCCCATCCCTGTGTCCCCATCCCCGTGTCCCCATCCCGTTGTCCCAATGTCCTTGTCCCCATTCCCCTGTCCCCATCCCATCCCCGTGTCCCCATCCCCGTGTCCCCATCCGGTTGTCCCCATGTCCCCAGGTGTCCCCTTTCACCTCCCATTGTCCCCATGTCCTTGTCCCCATTCCCCTGTCCCCATCCCATCTCCATGTCCCTGTGTCCCCATCCCGTTGTCCCCGTGTCCCCGTGTCCCCTCCCTGTGCCCCCCTGTCCCCTCTCACCTCCCAGTGTCCCTGTCCCCATCCCTGTGTCCCCATTCCCCTGTCCCCATCCCATCTCCATGTCCCCATCCCCGTGTCCCCTCCCGGTGTCCCCGTGTCCCCATCCCGTTGTCCCCCTGTCCCCGTGTCCCCTCCCGGTGTCCCCGTGTCCCCTCACCTCCCTCTTCTTCTTGGCCCTGCCGTCCTCCCCGGGCAGTCCCTTGCGCTTGGCGCCCTCGGGGCGCTCGCGGGGCCGCGTCCCCTCGCTGTCCCTGACGTCCCTCATGTCCCTCATCCTGCGGTCCTTGCGCAGGAACTGCGAGATCAGCTCGGGGCAGTCCAGGTTCTTCTCGGGCTCCCACGTGTTGTGCTCCCTAAGGGGACGGGGACACGCTCAGGGGACACCTGGGACACTTGGGGACACCGGGGACACCTGGGGACACTGATAGGACACCCAGGGACATCCCTGCATGCTGTGCTCCCTTGGGGACAGGGGACACGCTCAGGGGACACCGGGGACACCTGGGGACACCCAGGGACATCCCTGCATGCTGTGCTCCCTGCGGGGACAGGGGACACGCTCAGGGGACACCGGGGACACCTGGGGACACCGGGGACACCTGGGGACACTGATAGGACACCCAGGGACACCCCTGCGTGCTGTGCTCCCTGCGGGGACAGGGGACACGGTCAGGGGACACCAGGGACACCTGGGGACACGGTCAGGGGACACCCAGGGACACCCCCACGTGTTGTGCTCCCTGCGGGGACGGGGACACGGTCAGGGGACACCCAGGGACACTGATAGGACATCCAGGGACACCCCCACGTGCTGTGCTCCCTGCGGGGACGGGGACACGCTCAGGGGACACCGGGGACACCTGGGGACACCGGGGACACCTGGGGACACTGATAGGACACCCACAGACACCCCCACGTGTTGTGCTCCCTGCAGGGACAGGGACAGAGTCAGGGGACACCAGGGACACCTGGGGACACTGATAGGACACCCAGGGACACCCTGACGTGTTGTGCTCCCTGTGGGGACAGGGGCAGGCTCAGGGGACACCAGGGACACACAGGGGACACTGACAGGACACCCAGGGACTCCCCCACGTGCTGTGCTCCCTTGGGGACAGGGGACACGGTCAGGGGACAGCCAGGGGACACGGTCAGGGGACGTTCAGGGACACCTGGGGACACTGATAGGACATCCAGGGACACCCCCGCGTGCTGTGCTCCCTGCGGGGACAGGGACAGGCTCAGGGGACATCCAGGGACACCCTGACGTGCTGTGCTCCCTTGGGGACAGCGTCAGACACAGGGCACACGGTCGGGGACACTCAGAGGCACCCAGGGGACATCCAGGGACACGATCAGGGGCATGGCCAGGAACACCCAGGGGACATCCAGGGACAGCTAGCGACACGGTCAGGGGACACCAAGGGACACCCAGGGACACCCAGGGACAGCTAGCAACATGGTCAGGGGACACCAAGGGACACCCAGGGGACACCCAGGGACAGCTAGCGACATGGTCAGGGGACACCAAGGGACACCTGGGCACAGGGGAGATCCGGGGACACGGTCAGGGGACACCCAGGGTGCTGTGCCACCCTCCCCGCGCTGTCCCCAGGCTGTCACTCACAGGGTCAGGGGACACTCAGGGACACCCAGGGTGCTGTGCCCCCACCCCGCGCTGTCCCCCGCGCTGTCCCCCACAGGGTCAGGGGACACTCAGGGGACACTGAGGGACACTCAGGGTGCTGTCCCCCGCGCTGTCCCCGCGCTGTCACTCACTCGGAGAAGCCCTTCCACTTGAGCAGGTACTCGGCCTGGCCCCTCACCACGCGCCGGTCCAGAACCTTCTCCACCACATACTCCTCCTCCTCCCCCGAGGACGAGCTGTCGGCGGCCCGCCGGCTCCTCCTGCCCATAGCGCAGCCACCGCTCTGGGGACAGGGACAGCGGTGTCACCGTGGGTCACACAGTGTCACCCTGGGTCACACAGTGTTACCATGGGTCACACAGTGTCACCCTGGCACTGCCCGCCGGCTCCTCCTGCCCATAGCGCAGCCACCGCTCTGGGGACGGGGACAGCGGTGTCACCGTGGGTCACACAGTGTCACCCTGGGTCACACAGTGTTACCATGGGTCACACAGTGTCACCCTGGCACTGCCCGCCGGCTCCTCCTGCCCATAGCGCAGCCACCGCTCTGGGGACAGGGACAGCGGTGTCACCGTGGGTCACACAGTGTCACCAGGGCACAGGGAATGTCACCATGGGTCACACAGTGTCACCCTGGCACTGCCCGCCGGCTCCTCCTGCCCATAGCGCAGCCACCGCTCTGGGGACAGGGACAGCGGTGTCACCGTGGGTCACACAGTGTCACCAGGGCACAGGGAATGTCACCCTGGCACTGCCCGCCGGCTCCTCCTGCCCATAGCGCAGCCACCGCTCTGGGGACGGGGACAGCGGTGTCACCCTGGGTCACACAGCGTCACCGTGGGTCACACAGTGTCACCGTGGGTCACACAATGTCACCGTGGGTCACACAGTGTCACCAGGGCACAGGGAATGTCACCATGGGTCACACAGTGTCACCCTGGCACTGCCCGCCGGCTCCTCCTGCCCATAGCGCAGCCACCGCTCTGGGGACAGGGACAGCGGTGTCACCGTGGGTCACACAGTGTCACCCTGGGTCACACAGTGTCACCGTGGGTCACACAGTGTCACCAGGGCACAGGGAATGTCACCCTGGCACTGCCCGCCGGCTCCTCCTGCCCATAGCGCAGCCACCGCTCTGGGGACAGGGACAGCGGTGTCACCATGGGTCACACAGCGTCACCGTGGGTCACACAGTGTCACCGTGGGTCACACAGTGTCACCATGGGTCACACAACGTCACCGTGGGTCACACAGTGTCACCATGGGTCACACAATGTCACCACGGGTCACACAGTGTCACTGTGGGTCACACAGTGTCACCATGGGTCACACAATGTCACCATGGGTCACACAGTGTCACCGTGGGTCACACAGTGTCACCATGGGTCACACAGCGTCACCCTGGGTCACACAGTGTCACCATGGGTCACACAATGTCACCATGGGTCAGACAGTGTCACCATGGGTCAGACAGTGTCACCGTGGGTCACACAGTGTCACCCAGGGGCTCCTCCAGCCCACAGCGCGGCACTGGGGACGCGGCGTTGTCACCCAGGGGGGACAGGGGACAGCTCAGGGTGGCATTTGGGTTCATCTCAGCACCCCCAAAGGGACATTTGGGCATCCTGGAGTGCCCTTAAAGGGACATTGGGGTGACTTGGGGACCCCCAAGAGGGATTTGGGGTCATTTTGGGACCTCCATGAGGGATTTGGGGACACCATGGGATCCCCAAAAGGGATTTGGGGACACCTTGGGATCCCAAAAAGGGATTTGGGGTCATTTTGGGATCCCAAAAAGGGATTTGGGGTCATTTTGGGATCCCAAAAAGGGACCTGGGGACACCTTGGGATCCCCAAAAGGGATCTGGGGACACCAGGGGATCCTCAAAAGGGGTTTAGGATCATTTAGGGATCCCAAAGAGGGATTTGGGATCAGTTTGGGACCCCAAAAAGGTATTTGGGGTCATTTTGGGACCCCCAAGATGGATTTGGGGTCATTTTGGGATCCCAAAAAGGGATTTGGGATCATTTTGGGACCCCCAAGATGGATTTGGGGTCATTTTGTGAAGCTCTAAAAGGATTTGGGGTAATTTTGGGACACCCAAAGGGAAATTCCAAGGCGGGAGCACAGCAGGGGCCGATTCCTAAAAATCAGCAGGAATTTAGGCACAAAGAAACACGGTTTGGGCTAAAAAAACCCTAAAAAAAAAAAAAAAAAACCAACCCAGAAAATTTAAGCAGAGCAAAACGGAATTTGGAATACACCCCCTAAAACTGAAGGGGGCTTTGGGAGCGAGGAAATGGAATTTGGGCTAAACTCCTTAAGAACGAGGACGATTTAAAAAGAGACGTTTTAAGAAAACCCCAGCTGGGGATTTTCCCTCCCTCCGGGCGGGATTTGAGCGGATTTCGTTCTCCCAACCGCAGCCCCGTGAGGGACGCGGGGAATTCCTCGCTCCGGGCTGGAATTTCCTGCCGGGGATTCGGGCGGGAACCGGGAGGTTCTGAGTGGGTTCCTGAGGGAAAAGGCGCCGGTTTGGGTGGGAAAAGGCGAATTTAGGAAGGGAAAACGCGCGGCGGAGCCCCCGGGGCGCCGCTCCCGGATCCCGCGCCCGGGAATCCTGAGGGAACAAAGGGAGCGCGCCGCGCTGAGGCCAAAAGCGCCGCTCCAGGGCTGCAAAGCGCAGCTCTGAGGGAAAAGCCGCCGGTGTGAGGCGGGGAGCGGCGGTCTGAGGGGGGACGCGGCGGTTTGAGGGCAGAACCCGCAATTTTGGGGTGAAAAGCCGCAAATTCGGGTTCAAAGCGCCGCTGAGGGGCCCGGCGCGCGGGCCTGGGGGCGGGGCGAGGAGCGCGCCGAGGAACGCGATTAGTCAGAGCGGCCGTGCGCCCGCGCGGTGATTGGCTGAGCGCCCCGCCGCTCGCCACAACCCCGCCGCGCCACCATTGGGCGGTGGAACCGTCGCTCCAAGCGCCGCCCCGCCTTCGCTGCGCCGCTATTGGTCAGAGCGCCTGACAATCCACGCGCCGCCCCACCTCCCGCTTATAGCGATTAAATATCGCGCCCGTCACTCCGCGCGTGGCCCCGCCTCCCGCTAGCATCCATTGGCCACCGCGCCTGTCCGTCACACCGGCGGACCCGCCCCCACGCTGCCGCCCATTCATCCGCCGCCCGCCGCCGCCGCTACCTGCGCGGGGAGCGGCTCCGGCGCGGGCCCGTCCGCCGCGGTTCGGCCGCCGCTCCGAGCTGCCGCCGCTCCGCGCTCCGCCCGCCAAAACCGCCCGCAGCGCGCAGGCGCCGCCGGCCGCGCTCCGCGCATGCGTCCGCCCGCCTTTCCCCCCCTCCCCAGAGCCCACCGCGATTGGCGCATGCGCTGCTCCGGGCGCACCTTGGGGCCGGCGGGCGGGCGGCCCCTTCTCGCCGCCGCCGGGAGTCGCCGCCGCCGCCCGGCTCTGCGCCCGCCGCGCCGCTCTCGCCGAGCTGTGTTGGGCCCGCCGGCGGCCCGCGCTGAGCGACGGCCGCGCCCGCCAATGGGGACCGTCCCCCCGCGCGCCTAGCCAATGAGCGCCTCTCTGGGGGCGGGCCCTCCGCCTCTCCAACCAATCCGCGGCGCGCCGGGGAGTCTCCGGGCCGGAGCGGGAAAAGCCGCGCGGGGCGTGGCGACAGCAATTCCCCCCAATCACCGCGGCGCGGGGGCGGGACGTTCCTTGGATCAACCAATCAGCGGCGGCACTGTGGGCGGAGCTCGCTCAGCCGTCCAATGGGGCGGCGGCGCCGCGAGGCGTCAGCCAATGGGAGGCGGCGCGGGGGCCGTGAGGGCGGCGGGGGCGGCGGGGGTGAGGCGGCGGCGCTCGCGTCGCTCGGCCCCTTTCCGTGTCGGCCCTCGCAGAGGGAGCATCGCGCGCTGCCGCCACCGCCCGGCCCGCCCCGCCCCGCGCCGCCGCCATGGCCAAGGCCGAGGTCAGCGCCCGCACCGCGGTCCCGCTCGCCCATCCGCGCGCGGTGGTTTTTTATCAATCCCGGCCGTCCGTGTCCCCCCCCCCACCCTCAGCGCGCCGCCCCCGCCGCCGCCTGGCGGGCCGCGGGAGCTCAGTGCGCCTGCGCAACGCGAGCCCCCCCCTCCCCTCACCCGCGCAGGCGCCATTGGGGGGGGGGGGGGGTCACACACAGGGCTCCCCCTCCCCTCATGGTCCATTTTGTGGGGGGTCCCACAGAGCCCCCCCCCATCCCCTCCCCCTCCCTCAGGCTCCATTTTGAGGGGGGGTCCCACAGAGCTGATTTTGGGGGGGGGTCACACAGAGGCCCCATCCCCTCCTCTCCCTCAGGCTCCATTTGGGGGGGGTCCCACAGACCCTCCCCTCATCCTCTTCCCCCCCCCTTCAGGCGCATGCGCGACCCCCCCCTCACCCACCCCCCCCACCCCGCCCCCCCCCCGGCCCCGCGCGCGCTCCCGCGGCCACGTGCGCGTCCTTTGTGTCACCCGGGGTGGGGGGGACACAAATGTGGGGGGGGGGGGACACACAAATGTGGGGAGGGGGACACACAGATATGGGGAGGGGGACACGCGGGGGTCCTGGAAATAACGGGTGGGGAGGGGGGAATTTGGGGTGGGGGCTGTAAAATTTGGGGTGGGAGAGGTTAAAATTGAAGCGGGGGGGGGCGGGGGAGTTCAAATTTAGGGTGGGGGATGGACGGGTCACAAACAGGGGCTGGGGGCGCTGAGGGGAGTGGGAGGCCCCAAAAATGGGGGCTGGGGGAGAGATTTGGGGGTCTGGGATGTGGAAAATTCGCGTTGGGGGGGTTGAAATGTGGGGTACGGGGGCTTGGGAGGGTTAACAATAAGGGTTGGGGGTTTTGTGGGGTTGGGGAGTTCAAACTTAGGGTGGGGGGCTCAAAATTGGGGGATGGAGGGGTTGGGGGGACTGGTAGGCCTCAAAAATGGGGGCTGGGGGAGAGATTTGGGGGTTTGGGGGCTGAGAAATTGGGGTTGGGGGTTTGCTGGTCGCCCCAGATGGGAAATGGGGATGCTCAAGGTTCCCCTGAGCCCTTTGGGGGTTTTTGGGGTTCCCTTGACCCCTGTGAGGGGTTTTTGGGGTCCCCTGAGCCCTGTGAGGGGTTTTGGGGTTCCCCTGAGCCCTTTGGGGGTTTTTTGGGGTCCCCTGAGCCCTGTGAGGGGTTTTGGGGTCCCCTGAGCCCTTTGGGGGTTTTTGGGGTCCCCTGAGCCCCGTCCGTGCCCCGCAGTCCCCGAAGGAGCCGGAGCAGCTCCGCAAGCTCTTCATCGGGGGCCTGAGCTTCGAGACCACGGACGAGAGCCTGCGCAGCCACTTCGAGCAGTGGGGCACGCTGACCGACTGCGTGGTGAGGGCGCCCCCGAAACGGGGCTGGGGACCCCCCGAAATGGGGCTGGGGTCACTGGAAATGGGGCTGGGGTACCCAGAAGTGGGCTTGGGACCCCCCAAAATGGGGCTGGGGTCCCTGGAAACGGGACTGGGGTCCCGAAAATCGTGTTCTCTGTGTCCGTGTGTCTGTCCCCGCGTCCCTGACGCGTCCCTGTGTCTGTCCCTGTCCCCAGGTGATGCGGGACCCCAGCACGAAGCGCTCGCGGGGCTGTGTACCCCATGTCCCTGTGTCTGTCCCCATGTCCCTGATGTGTCCCTGTGTCTGTCCTGCTGTCCCTGTGTCTGTCCCCATGTTCTATATGTCCCTGATGTGTCCCCGAGGTGTCCCTGTGTCTGTCCTGCCGTCCCTGTGTTTGTCCCCATGTTCTATATGTCCCTGATGTGTCCCTGAGGTGTCCCTGAGGTGTCCCTGCTGTCCCCAGGTGATGCGGGACCCCAACACCAAGCGCTCGCGGGGGCTTCGGGTTCATGGCATTCCTGTCCCCATGTCCCCGTGTCCCTGTGTCTGTCCCCGTGTCCCTGTGTCTGTCCCCATGTCCCTGAGGTGTCCCCGCTGTCCCCAGGTGATGCGGGACCCCAACACGAAGCGCTCGCGGGGCTTCGGGTTCGTCACCTACTCCTCGGTGGAGGAGGTCGATGCCGCCATGAACGCGCGGTCCGCACAAGGTGGACGGCAGGGTGGTGGAGCCCAAACGGGCCGTGTCCAGGGAGGTGAGTGACAGTGGAGACATTGGGGACAATGGGGACATTGGGGACAATGGCAGGGTGGTGGAGCCCAAACGGGCCGTGTCCAGAGAGGTGAGTGACAATGGGGACATTGGGGACATGGCAGGGGCATGGCAGGGTGGTGGAGCCCAAACGGGCCGTGTCCAGGGAGGTGAGTGACAATGGGGACACTGAGGGGACAATGGCAGGGTGGTGGAGCCCAAACGGGCCGTGTCCAGGGAGGTGAGTGACAATGGGGACATTGGGGACATGGCAGGGACGTGGCAGGGTCATGGAGCCCAAGCGGGCCGTGTCCAGGGAGGTGAGTGACAGTGGGGACACTGAGGGGACATTGGGGACATTGGGGACATGGCAGGGGCATGGCAGGGTGGTGGAGCCCAAACGGGCTGTGTCCAGGGAGGTGAGTGACAGTGGGGACACTGAGGGGACATTGGGGACATTAGGGACACTGAGGGGACAATGGCAGGGTGGTGGAGCCCAAACGGGCCGTGTCCAGGGAGGTGCGGGGACAATGGGGACATTGGGGTGGCGGTGGCTGTGCTGGGTGCTCATAGCAGCGACACTGGGGACAGGGATGGTGGCAGTGGCCGTGCCTGCTGCTCCGGGTGGTGGCCCTGGGGACAGGGACAGTGACAGTGTCCATGCCTGCTCCAGGTGGTGGCCCTGGGGACAGGGATGGTGGCAGTGGCTTTGCCTGCTGGGTGGTGGCCTTGGGGACAGGGACAGTGACAGTGTCCATGCCTGCTCCGGGTGGTGGCCTTGGGGACAGGGACAGTGGCTGTGCCTGCTGCTCATAGCAGTGGCCCTAGGGACAGGGACTGTGCATGCCTGGTGCTCCAGGTGGTGGCCCCGGGGACAGGGACAGGGACATTGTCCATGCCTGCTGCCTAGTGGTGGCCCTGGGGACGGGGACATTGGCCACACATGCTCTGCGTGGTGGCCCTGGGGACAGGGACGGTGGCAGTGTCCATGGCTCCTGGGTGGTGGCCCTGAGGACAGTGACAGTGTCCATGCCTTCTTCTTTGGGTGGTGTCCCTGGGGATCGGGGTGGTGGCAGCGGCCGTTCTGGCTGGGTGGTGGCCTTGGGGACAGTGACGGTGACCGTGCCACCGTGTCCCCGTGCCACCGTGTCCCCGTGTGGCCCGCAGGACTCGCAGCGGCCCGGGGCGCACCTGACGGTGAAGAAGATCTTCGTGGGCGGCATCAAGGAGGACACGGAGGAGCACCACCTGCGCGAGTACTTCGGGCAGTACGGCAAGATCGAGGTCATCGAGATCATGACCGACCGCGGCAGCGGCAAGAAGCGCGGCTTCGCCTTCGTCACCTTCGACGACCACGACTCCGTGGACAAAATCGTCAGTGAGTGACGCCGGGGACACCGGGGACACTGGGGACACTGGGGACACCAGGGACACCTCAGGGGACAGCCTGGGGACACTGGGGACAGTGTGGGGACACCAGGGACACCTCAGGGGACAGCCTGGCGACACTGGGGACAGCCTGGGGACAAACTGGAGGCACTGGGGACAGTGTGGGGACACCTGGGGGGACACCTGGGGACAGCCTGGGGACACTGGGGACACCTGGGGGGACACCTGGGGGACACCTGGGGACAGCCTGGCTGGGGACAGCCTGGGGACAGCCTGGGGACACGTGGGGAGACACCTGGGGACACTGGGGACACCTCAGGGGACAGTCTGGGGACACCTCAGGGGACAGTCTGGGGACACTGGGGACACCTGGGGGGACACCTGGGGGACACCTGGGGACAGCCTGGGGACACTGGGGACACCAGGGACACCTCAGGGGACAAACTGGAGACACTGGGGACAGCCTGGGGACAAACTGGAGGCACTGGGGACAGTGTGGGGACACCTGGGGGGACACCTGGGGACAGCCTGGGGACACTGGGGACACCAGGGGGGACACCTGGGGGACACCTGGGGACAGCCTGGCTGGGGACAGCCTGGGGACACATGGGGAGACACCTGGGGACACCTCAGGGGACAGTCTGGGGACACGTGGGGCTCAGGACAGCCTGGCTGGGAGCAGCCTGGGGGGCGTTGGAGAAACATCTGGGGACACCAGGGACAATCGAGGGACAACCTGGGGACACCTCAGGGGACAGCCTGGGGACACTGCGGGGGACAGCCTGGGGACACTGGGGACAGCCTGGGGACACTGGGGACACTTCAGGGAACAGCGTGGGGACTCTGGGGATAGCCTGGCTGGGGACAGACTGGGGACACTTCAGGGGACAGTGTGGGGACACTGGGGATAGCCTGGCTGGGGACACACTGGGGTGTGTGACAGCCCAGCTGGGGACACTGGGGACACCTGGGGACCCGGGATAGTCTGGCTGGGAGCAGAATGGGGACATTGGGGACAGGCTGGGGACATTGGGGACAGCCTGGGCACGGTTTGGGGCAGCGGCAGTCAGCTGGGGACGCTGTGGGGCAGGTGCCACCCCCCTGTGGGTCAGTGCCACGCGCGCCGACCCCGCGGTGTCCCCGGTGTCCCCGCAGTCCAGAAGTACCACACGGTGAACGGGCACAACTGCGAGGTGCGCAAGGCTCTGTCCAAGCAGGAGATGGCCAGCGCCTCGGCCGGGCAGCGAGGTGAGCGCCCCGTGCCCCCCGTCCGTGCCCCCCGTGCCCCCCATCCGTGCCCCCTGTGCCCCTCGGTGCCCCCCGTCCGTGCCTAAGGCTGTGCCCCCCCCAGGCCGCAGCGGTTCCGGAAACTTCGGCGGCGGCGGCCGCGGCGGCTTCGGCGGCGGGTGACAACTTCAACCGCGGCGGCAACTTCGGCGGCCGTGGTGAGTGGGGACATGGGGACACCGGGACACGGGGGCACGGGGACACGGGGACGGGGCACGGGGACCCGCCGGGCTCCCCCCGGGCTCCGGGGCCCCAGCCCGGTCTGTTCTTTCCAGGTGGATTTGGCGGCGGCCGTGGCGACGGATTTAATGGATATGGTGCTGACGGTAAGGCCGGGCCGGGCCCGAGTGCTGTGCCAGGCCAGGCCCTGCCCCAGGGCAGTGCCAGGCTGGGCTGGAGTGCTGTGCCAGGCCGAGGGCACAGCCCTGGGGGCACCACCAGGCTGGGTCTGAGTGCTGTGCCAGGCCGAGGGCACAGCTCTGGGGGCACCACCAGGCCAGCCCAGAGCCAGCCCTAGGGCAGTGCCAGCCCTGGGGGCAGTGCCAGGACACCCAGCCTTGGGGGCAGTGCCAGGCCAGGCCTGAGCCCTGGGGGCAGTGCCAGGACACCCAGCCCAGTGGATGCAGGCCAGGCTGGACCCAAGCTCCGGGGCAGTGCCAGGCTGGGCTCAAGCCCTGTGCCAGGCCGGCCCCAGGGCGATGCCAGGCCAAGCTGCAGCCCCGGGGCGGTGCCAGGCCGGGCCCAAGCCCTGCACCAGGACACCTGGCCCCAGGGCAGTGCCAGGACTGCCATCCCCACAGCCCCACAGCCCCACTGCCCACCCGTGCCCACCCGTGCCCTCCCGTGCCCACCCGTGCCCGCCCGTGCCCACCCGTGCCCACCCGTGCCCGCCCGTGCCCGCCGCTCTCTCATCCCCGTCCCGTCCCCAGGGTACGGCGGCGGCGGCGGCCCCGGGTACTCGGGCGGCAGCCGCGGCTACGGCGGCAGCGGCTCCTACGACGGCTACAACAACGGCGGCGGCGGCTTCGGCGGCGGGCAGCGGCGGCAGGCGGCCGGCACGGGGCCCCGCGCTGGCCGTGCGCAACGGGCTGGGCGAGGCGGGCACAGGTGGGACAGTGGGGACAATGGGGACACTGAGGGGACAATGGGGACACTGAGGGGACAATGGGGACACTGAGGGGACATTGGGGACACTGAGGGGACAATGGGGACACTGAGGGGACAATGGGGACACTGAGGGGACATCCCCGGGGGATGGCACGGGGCCCCGCGCTGGCCGTGCGCAACGGGCTGGGCGAGGCGGGCACAGGTGGGACACGGGGACACCCTGGGGACAATGGGGACTCTGAGGGGACATCCCTGGGGACGCTGAGGGGACACCCACGGGGACAATGGGGACACTGGGGAGGTCACTAAGCACAGCCGTGGGGGCCACTGGGGGTACTCCCAGGGAACACTGGGGACACTGCAGGATACTGAGGGGACATCCCTGGGGGACACCCCCGGGGGAGATGGCACTGCCCTGCACACCCCTGGGGGACACTGGGGACACTGAGGGGACACCCCTGGGAGCAATGGGGACACTGCCAGGGGACACTGAGGGGACACCCTGGGGGAGGTGGCACTGCCCTGCAGCCAGGGTTATAGGGAGAGGGATCACCAGAGGGTTTGGGAGCTCGTGGAAGGAATCACGGGGATTTGGGATCCTTGGGAATCCAACACGGAGGCTTTGGGATCTCTGGGTACCCATCCTGGAGGTCACCAGCAGGTTTGGGATCTTAAAAAAAGGATCACGGGGATTCAGGATTTCAGGGAGCCCATCCCAGAGCTCCGTGGCAGGGTTTGGGATCTCAGGGAAGGATCCTGGGGCTTTGGGATCCCTGGGAACCCGTGCTGGAGATCACAGAGGGTTTTGGATGTCAGGAAAAGGATCCCAGAGCTCTGTGGGGTTTGGGATCTCAAGGAACCCATTCTGGAGATCACCAGGGGCTTTGGGACCTCAGGGAATGGATCTCCGGGGGTTTGGGATCTCAGTGAGCCCATCCTGGAGCTCGGGGGAGCTTTGGGATCTCAGGGAAAGCTCCCCAGAGATTGTGCAGGGTTTGGGCTCCCACTCAAACCATCCCAGAGCGTTGGGGATCCCAATTCCTCACCCCAAATCCCCCGGTCACGGGGCACCCCTGGGTGCTCGGTGTCCCCCTGTCCCCAATGTCCCCCCCCTGCCCCCAATGTCCCCCGCTGACCCCTGGGTGCCCCCCTGACCCCTGGGTCCCCCCCTTGACCCCAATGTCCCCCCCTGACCCCAATGTCCCCCCGTGTCCCCCCCAGGCAGCAATTTCGGGGGCGGGGGCAGCTACAACGACTTTGGCAGCTACAACAACCAGGCCTCGAGCTTCGGGCCCATGAAGGGCGGCAGCTTCGGGGGGCGCAGCTCGGGGCCCTACGGCGGCGGTGAGTGCCCCAAAAACCCCCAAAAACCAACCTGGGGAACCCCAAAAACCCCCTGGGGAACCCCAAAATATCATAATTGTACTGGGGCAGTTTTGGGGGGCGCAGTTTGGGGCTCTATGATGGTGGTGAGTCTCCAAAATCCCACCTTGGGAACCCCAAAAATCACCTGGGGAACCCTAAAAATCACCTGGGGGACCCCAAAATCACCTGGGGGACCCCAAAAATCACCTGGGGAACCCTAAAAATCACCTGGGGGACCCCAAAAACAACCTTGGGAATCCAAAATGTCCTGAATGTACTGGGAATGCACCGGGGCAGCTTCGGGGGGTGCAGCTCGGGGCTCTATGATGGTGGTGAGCGCCCCAAAAACCACCCAAGGAACCCCAAAAAAATCAACTGGGGGACCCCAAAAATCATCTGGGGGACCCCAAAATGTTCTAAATGTACGGGAAATGTACTGGGGCAGCTTTGGGGGGTGCAGCTTGGGGCTCTATGATGGTGGTGAGTCTCTAAAATCTCACCTTTGGAACCCCAAAAATCACCTGGGGGACCCCAAAATCCCCTGGGGGACCCCAAAAATCACCTTGGGGACCCCAAAATTCACCTGGGGAACCCCCAAAATCGCCCCCCGTTTTTGGGTGTCCCTGAATCCCCCCCGGGTCCGCAGGCGGCTACGGCAGCTCCAGCGGCGGCGGCAGCTACGGAGGAGGGAGGAGGTTTTAACGGGCAGGTGAGGGGAAAATGGGGGAAAAACGGGGAAAATGGGTGGGGAAAATGGGGGAAAAATGGGGAAAATGGAGGGGGAAAGTTGGGGAAGAAGCAGGGAAAATTGGTGGGAAAAATGGGGGGAAAAACGGGGAAAATGGCTGGGGAAAATGGGGGGAAAAACGAGGGAAATGGGTGGGGAGAATGGGGGGAAAAACGGGGGAAATGGGTGCAGAAAATGGGGGGAAAAACGGGGAAAATGGGTGGGGAAAAGTTGGGGAAGAAGCAGGGAAAATGGGTGGGAAAATGGGGGGGGAAAATGGGGGGGGAAAACTGGGGAAAATGGGTGGGGGAAATGGGGGGGAAAACGGGGAAATGGGTGGGGAAAATGGGTGGGGGAAATGGGGGGAAAAACGGGGAAAATGGGTGTGGAAAATTGGGGGAAAATCGGGGGAAATGGGTGGGGAAAATGGGGGAAAAATGGGGAAAATGGGTGGGGAAAATGGGTGGGAAAAATGGGGGGAAAATGGGTGGGGAAAATGGGGGGAAAGACGGGGGAAATGGGTGGGGAAAATGGGGGGGAAAATGGGTGGGGAAAATGGGGGGGAAAATGGGGAAAATGGGGGAAAAACGGGGAAAATGGCTGGGGAAAATAGGGGGAAGAAACAGGGAAAATGGGGGGAAAAACAGGGGGAAAGGGTGCGGAAATTTGGGGAAAAGGGTGGGAAAAATAGGGGAACAACAGGGAAAATGGGTGGGGAAAGTATGGGAAAAGGGTGGGAAAAAAATCAGGGAAAAGTATGGGAAAATGGTGGGGAAAGTATGGGAGAAGGGTGGGGAAAAAACAGGGGAGAAAGGGTGGGAAAAATAGGGGGAAAACGGGGAAATGGGTAGGAAAAACAAGGGGAAAGGGTGGCGAAAATGAGGGGAAAAACGGGGAAAATGGGTGGGGAAAAGGGTGGGGAAAGTGTGGGGGAAAATAGGGAGAAAAGGGTGGGAAAAAAACAGGGAGAAAGGGTGGGGAAAAAACGGGAAAATAGGGGAAGAAGGGTGGGGAAAATATGGGAAAAGGGTGGGGAAAATATGGGAAAAGGGTGGGGAAAAGTGTGGGGAAAAATAGGGGGAAAAGGGTGGGGGAAAACAGGGAAAAGGGTGGGAAAAATAGGGGGAAAAGGGTGGGTAAAAAAACGGGAAAATGGGGGGAAAATGTGGGAAAATGGGGGGAAAATGTGGGAAAATGGGGGGAAAATGGGGGGAAAATGTAGGAGAAGGGCGATGCTGACCCTGCCCCGGTGCTGATGCTGACCCTGCCGCGGTGCCGCTCGCAGCCCTGCCCGTGTCCGTCTGTCCCAGCCGCGCCCGTGTCCGTCTGTCCCGCAGCAGCCGGAGCTGGGCGGGAGCCGGGGCGGCCCCTGGAGCCAGCGCGGGGCCGGGACCCCCGGGGACCCCCTGGGACCCTCAGGGACCCCTTGGGATCCCCCGGGACCCCCTGGGACCCCCGGGGTCCCCTGGGAGCGGCCGCGGTCCCCGCTGTGTCCTGTACCCCCCCCCACCCCAATAAATGTCTCTTGGGTTTTTTTTTTAATTGGTTTTGGTTGTTGGTGGTGGTGGCACCCGGGGGTGTCACCCTCGGGATGTGTCACCCTCGGGATGTGTCACCCATGGGATGTGTCACCCTCAGGATGTGTCACCCATGGGATGTGTCACCTATGGGATGTGTCACCCTCGGGATGTGCCACCCTCGGGATGTGTCACCCTCGGGGTGTGTCACCCATGGAATGTGTCACCCTCGGGATGTGTCACCCTCGGGATTTGTCACCCTCGGGACGTGTCACCCATGGGATGTGTCACCCTCGGGATGTGTCACCCTCGGGATGTGTCACCCCTCGGGATTTGTCACCCATGGGGTGTGTCACCCCTCAGGATGTGTCACCCTCGGGATGTGTCACCCATGGGATGTGTCACCCTCGGGATGTGTCACCCTCGGGATGTGTCACAGCTGAGGGAGGTGGCAGCTCCCGGCCCTGAGGGGACAGCAGGAGGAGGTGACAGGAATGTGACACCGCGGGCCACAGAGGGTGACACGGTGGGAGGTGACACCGATGATGTCCCCACCCCTGTCGCCTCCATGTCCCCAACAGCTGGGAGGGGACACTGCGCATGTCCCTGCCCCCGATGTCCCCTCCATGTCCCAAATTATCCCTCAGTGTCCCCTCCGTGTCCCCAATTGTCCCAAATCGCCCCCAATTGTCCCCAATGTCCCCCCGTGACCCCGAGTGACCAAAGGGCGGGCGAGGCCCCGCCCACAGGAGGCGTGGCCACGGGGGGGGGCGTGACCAACAGCGGAATAATGCTCTCTTCCCGTCACGTGCTCGCCGAGCCAGCCAATCATAGCCCGCGCCCTGCAAAGGGGTGATGTCAGCGCTTCCCCGGTCGCTATGGCAACTGCGCCGCCCCTCCGCTTCCGGGAGCGCCGTGCCGCGGTGATTGACAGCTGCTTCACCCAATCACCGCCCCTCTGCGGAAGCGCGGGAAAGGTTGGCCCGCCCACCGCGCGGGAGCGCGGGGCGATTGGCGGGATTCAGGCAGCGTCGGACCAATCAGCTCAGCGGGGTGGGGCCTATGAGAGTGATTGGCAGGCGAGCAGCCAATCAGCGGCCGGCTCTCTTCCGGCTCCACGTCGGCAGCGGCGGAGGCAAAATGGAGGCGCTGGTGCTGGTGAGGGCCGGGGGGAACTGGGGGGGAATGGGAGAGACTGGGAGAGAATTGGGGGAACTGGGAGAGACTGGGATGGACTGGGGGGAACTGGGAGAGACTGGGATGGACTGGGGGGAACTGGGAGAGAATTGGGGGAGCTGGGGGGGAATGGGATGGACTGGGGGGAACTGGGAGAGAATTGGGGGAGCTGGGGGGGGAATGGGACGGACTGGGGGGAACTGGGAGGGACTGGGGGGAACTGGGAGGGACTGGGGGGGCTGGGGACACTGCGAGGTGACATTTCCAGAAATGTGCCCAGGTCAGGGTTCTGTCCTACACTGGGCTGTGGCTCTGGGCAGCCAGTGACCCTGGGGGCAGTGTTGGTGACACTGGGGACAGTTCTGGTGGCAGTCAGTGACACTGGGGACATTGGGGACAGTTAGGTGGCAGTCAGGGACATTGGGGACAGTTAGGTGGCAGTCAGGGACATTGGGGACAGTTGTGGTGACATTTCTGGGTGCCCGGGGCGGGGTTCTGTCCTACACTGGGCTGTGGCTCTGGGCAGTCAGTGCATCACAGAACTTGGTCCTGGGGACCCCCAGCGACACCGGGGGGACACGGGGGGGACACAGGGGACAGGGGGACACAGGGGGACACGGTGACAGCGACCCTGGCAGTGCCGTGACCCCGGCACAGCCTCCCCTGCTGTCCCTGGCGCTGTCCCCGCGCTGGGGTGGTGGCACTGCGCTCTCGCCGGGGCGGTGCCACCGTCCCTGTCGCCTGTCCCTGTCACCGTCCCTGTCCCCTGTCCTTGTCACCGTCCCTGTCCCCTGTCCCTGTCACCGTCCCTGTCGCCGTCCCCAGGAGCCGTCCCTGTACACGGTCAAGGCCATCATCATCCTGGACAACGACGGCGAGCGGCTCTTCGCCAAGGTGAGGGGACACGGGGGGGACATGGAGGGGACACGGAGGGGGACACCTGGGGGGACATGGAGGGGACATGGAGGGGGACACCTGGGGGGACATGGAGGGGACACCTGGGGGGACACGGGGGGACATGGAGGGGACACCTGGGGGGACATGGAGGGGACACCTGGGGGGACACTGCCCTGAGGGAGGGGACGGGGCGGGTGGCCCAGGTGTCAGGGGTGGCGATGTCCCTGTCCCGTGTCCCCAGTGTCCCCGTGGCCCTGATCCCCCTGATGTCCCCAATGTCCCCAACGCTGTCCCCAATGTTCCCGACGATGTCCCCAATGTCCCTGCTGATGTCCCCAATGTCCCTGCTGATGTCCCCGTGTCCCCCGTGCCAGTACTACGATGACACGTACCCCAGCGTGAAGGAGCAGCGCGCCTTCGAGAAAAACATCTTCAGCAAAACGCACCGCAGTGACAGTGAGTGACAATGGGGACATTGGGGACATTGGGGACACTGAGGGGACATGGACACACCGCAGTGACAGTGAGTGACACACAGGGGACATTGGGGACACTGAGGGGACACTGGGGGACAGGGACACACAGAACATCTTCAGCAAAACGCACCGCAGTGACAGTGAGTGACACACAGGGGACATTGGGGACATTGGGGACACTGAGGGGACAGGGACACACAGAACACCTTCAGCAAAACGCACCGCAGTGACAGTGAGTGACACACAGGGGACACTGAGGGGACACTGAGGGGACATGGACACACCGCAGTGACAGTGAGTGACAATGGGGACATTGGGGACACTGAGGGGACACTGAGGGGACACGGGGGGCACACAGAACATCTTCAGCAAAATGCACTGCAGTGACAGTGAGTGACAGTGAGTGACAGTGAGTGACACACAGGGGACAGTGGGGACACTGAGGGGACATCAGGGACACTGAGGGGACAGGGACACACAGGACATCTTCAGCAAAATGCACTGCAGTGACAGTGAGTGACAGTGGGGACACTGAGGGGACAGTGGGGACAGGGACGCACCGCAGTGACAGTGAGTGACAATGGGGGTGACAATGAGGACACTGAGGGGACAATGGGGACACATGGAACGTCTTCAGCAAAACGCACCGCAGTGACAGTGAGTGACAATGAGTGACACAGGGGTGGCACAGGGGTGGCACAGGTGACAGTGACAGTGGCACACGGGTGACATTGTCACACAGGTGAGGTTGCGCTGCTGGACGGGCTGACCGTGGTGTACAGGGGTGGCACAGGGGGTGACACAGGGGTGGCACAGGTGACACAGGTGGCACAGGGGTGGCACGGGTGACACAGGTGACACAGGTGTCCCCGTCCCCAGGTGAGGTCGCGCTGCTGGACGGGCTGACCGTCGTGTACAGGGGGACACAGGGGTGACACTGACAGTGACACAGGGGTGGCACAGGTAACAGTGACAGCGTCACACAGGTGACACAGGGGTGGCACAGGGGTGGCACAGGTGACACAGGTGGCACAGGTGACACAGGTGTCCCCGTCCCCAGGTGAGATCGCGCTGCTGGACGGGCTGACCGTGGTGTACAGGGGTGGCACAGGGGTGACACAGGGGACACTGTCACACAGGTGGCACAGGGGTGGCACAGGGATGGCACAGGGGTGGCACAGGGGTGACACAGGTGACAGTGACAGTGGCACACAGGTGACACAGGTGTCCCCGTCCCCAGGTGAGATCGCGCTGCTGGACGGGCTGACCGTGGTGTACAAGAGCAGCATCGACCTGTACTGCTGTGTCATCGGGAGCGCCACCCAGAACGAGGTGGGGATGCGGGGGACAGCGCGGGGACAGGGTGGGGACACAGCGGGGACAGCGCGGGGACAGCGCGGGGGATGGCACAGGGACAGTGAGGGGGACAGTGAGGGGACACAGCAGGGACACAGCGTGGGGCCGGTGCTGGGGATGGCACGGGGACACGGCGGGGGCACAGGGACACCCAGGGCTGCTGGGGGACCCCGGGATGGCGCAGGGGACACTGCCTGTGGCCCCGGGTGACCCCGGGTGACCCCGTGTGACCCCGCTGTCCCCCTGTCTGTCCCCCTGTCTGTCCCTGTGTCCGTGTGTCCCCAGCTGATGCTCACGGCCGTGCTCAACTGCCTGTTCGACTCGCTGAGCCAAATGCTGAGGTACTGGGGACACTGGGGACACTGGGGACATTGGGGACACTGGGGACATTGGGGACATTGGGGACACCTGGGGACACTGGGGACATTGGGGACACCTGGGGACACTGGGGCACTGGGGACATTGGGGACATTGGGGACATTGGGGACACTGGGGACACTGGGGACATTGGGGACACTGGGGGACACTGGGGACATTGGGGATATTGGGGACATTGGGGACACTGGGGACACTGGGGGACATTGGGGACACTGGGGACATTGGGGACATTGGGGACATTGGGGATATTGGGGACATTGGGGACACTGGGGACACTGGGGACATTGGGGACATTGGGGACACTGGGGACATTGGGGACACCTGGGGACACTGGGGACATTGGGGACATTGGGGACACTGGGGACATTGGGGACATTGGGGACACACCTGGGGGGGTCACCTGGGGGTGTTGGTGTCCCCAGAGGGCCCTGGGGGGGTTTGAGGGATCCCTTTTGGGGTGTCCCTGTGTGTCCCAGCCCTCTGGGGTGGCCCTGTGGGGGGGGATGGTGCCAGCCCTGTCCCCTGGTGTCCCCTCAGTGTCCCCTGGTGTCCCCCGGGTGTCCCCTCAGTGTCCCCTGTGTCCCCTGTGTGGTCCCCTCAGGAAGAACGTGGAGCGCCGGGCGCTGCTGGACAACATGGAGGGGCTGTTCCTGGCCGTGGACGAGATCGTGGACGGAGGGTGGGGCTGTCACCCCCTGTCACTGTCACCATCCTGTCACCCCCCCCGTCACCTCTGTCACCATCCCTGTCACCCCCCCGTCACCATCCCCGTCACCCTCCCTGTCACCATCCCTGTCACCCCCCCCGTCACCCTCCCTGTCACCCCCCTGTCACCATCCCTGTCACCCCCCCTGTCACCTCTGTCCCCATCCCTGTCACCCCCACCGTCACCATCCCCGTCACCATCCCTGTCACCATCCCCGTCACATCCCTGTCACCATCCCTGTCACCATCCCTGTCACTGTCACCTCTCCCTGGAGACTGTCACCCCCCAGTGCTGAGGTGTCCCCCTTTCGCCATGTCCCCCGTGTCCCCATGTCCATGTGTCCCCCCCTGTCCCCGTGTCCGTCTGTCCCCGTGTCCCCCTGTCCCCGTGTCTGTCTGTCCCCGTGTCCCCATGTCCGTGTGTCCGCCTGTCCCTCTGTACCCCTGTCCCCATGTCCTCTTGTCCCCATATTCCCCTGTCCCTCTGTCCCCAATGTCCCCATGTCCCCCCTGTCCCTGTGTCCGTCTGTCCCCCCTGTCCCCCCTGTCTCTCTGTCCCCGTGTCCCTGTGTCCCCATGTCCGTCTGTCCCCGTGTCCCCCTGTCCCTCTTGTCCCCATATCCCCCAGTCCGTCTGTCCCCCCTGTCCATCTGTCCCCTCTGTCCCCCTGTACCCCTGTCCCCATGTCCTCTTGTCCCCATATCCCCCTGTCCCTCTGTCCCCCGTGTCCCCATGTCCGTGTGTCCCTCTGTCCCCCG
>JAKDEW010001094.1:0-57666 GCA_021963965.1 Artemisiospiza belli | reverse complement strand
GGAGTGGTTTTGTGCCGGATTCCGGAACGTTCCCCGGGTGGCAGAGCCGTCCCCGCTGCGCTCGCTGGCCCTGGCCCACAACCCCCTGGGGCCGGGGGAATTTTGGGGGGAAAATTGGGAATTTTATGGGAATAAGTGGGAATTTGGGGGGAAAATCCGGGGAATTTTGGGAAAATGAGAATTTTGGGGGAAAAAATCTGAATTTTGGGTGGAAAATGTTGGAAATTTTTGGAGAACAATTTAGAATTTGGAGGAAAGTTTGGAGGAAAAAGATCAGAATTTTGGGGGAAAATTGCATGAATTTTTTGGAAAATTTTGGGAATTTTGGGAAAATTCCATGGAAAATTGTGGGGACTTTGGGAATGATTTTTGTGCCGGATTCCGGAACGTTCCCCCGGCGGCAGAGCCATCCCCGCTGCGCTCGCTGGCCCTGGCCCACAACCCCCTGGCCGGGGGAGTTTAAGGGGAAAAATTGGGAATTTTATGGGAATGAAAGGGAATTTTGGGGAGGAATTTTGGGAAAAATTTCATGGAAAATTGTGGGGACTTTGGGAATGATTTTGTGCCGGATTCCGGAACGTTCCCCGGCGGCAGAGCCGTCCCCCGCTGCGCTCGCTGGCCCTGGCCCACAACCCCCCTGGGCCGGGCGGGGCTGCGGCGCCTCCTGAGGGCGATCCCGGCCCGGAGCCTGCGGAGCCTCGAGCTGGCGAACGTCACCAACGGGGACACCGGGGACACCAGACACCGTGGGGGACAGCGATGGGGACATCGGGGACAGCGATGGGGACATCGGCAGGGACGTGGCCGAGTACCTGCAGCAGGTCTGGGGACACTCGGGGACATTGGGGGACACTCGGGGACATTTGGGACATGAGGGACATCAGACACCGTGGGGACAGCGATGGGGACAGCAATGGGACATGGGCAGGGACGTGGCCGAGTACCTGCAGCAGGTCTGGGGACACTCGGGGGGACATTGGGGGGATGGGGGGCACTGAGGGGACATTGGGGGGTGTTGGGGACATTGGAGGGGATTGAGAACCTTGGGGACACTGGGGACATGGGCAGGGGCGTGGCTGAGTGCCTGCAGCAGGTCTGGGGGACACTTGGGGGGACATTGGGGGGGATTGGGTGGCACTGAGGGGACATTGGGGGTGTGGGGGACATTGGAAGGGATTGAGAACCTTGGGGACACTGGGGATGTTGGGGTTTGAGGACACTGGGGACACGGGCAGGGACGTGGCCGAGTGCCTGCAGCAGGTCTGGGGGACACTTGGGGACGTTGGGGATGTTGGGGACGCTGAGGGTGTTGGGGACACTCAGGGCATTGGGGGACATTGGGGATGTTGGGATTTGGGGACACTGGGGGACATGGGCAGGGACGTGGCTGAGTGCCTGCAGCAGGTCTGGGGACACTCAGGGACATTGGGGACACTCAGGGACATTGGGGACACTCGGGGACATTGGGGACATGAGAGACACTGAGGGTGTTGGGGACACTCAGGGCATTGGGGACATCGGGGATGTTGACGTTTGGGGACATGGGGGGACATTGTCAGGGACGTGGCTGAGTGCCTGCAGCAGGTCTGGGGACACTCGGGGACATTGGGGGACACTGGGGACATTGGGGACATTGAGTATGTTGGGGGAATTGGGGGACATTGGTGGTGTTGGGGACATTAGGGACATTGGGGGCTTAGGGACATTGGGGATGTTGGGGACATTGGAGGGGATTGGGAACATTGGGGACATTGGGATTTCGGGACACTGGTGGACATCGTCAGGGACGTGGCTGAGTGCCTTCAGCGGGTCTGGGGACACTTGGGGACGTTGGGGACATTGGGGACATTGGGGATGTTGGGGTTTGGGGGACATGGGGGGACATTGTCAGGGAAGTGGTTGAGTACCTGCAGCAGGTCTGGGGACACTCGGGGACACATTGGGCGGACTGGGGACATTTGGGGGTGTTGGGGACATTTGGGACATGAGGGACATTGGGAATGTTGGGGGTGTTGGGATTTGGGGACACTGGGGACATTGTCAGGGACGTGGCTGAGTGCCTGCAGCAGGTCTGGGGACACTCGGGGACATTGCGGGGGGATTGGGGGGCACTGAGGGGGACATTGGGGGGATTGGGGACATGGGGGGATTGGGGACACTGGGGACACGCAGGGGGACTGGGGAACATTGGGGATGTTGGGGACATTGGGGGGATTGGGGACATTGGGGACACTGGGGGGTTGGGGACATTGAGAGGATTGGGGACACTTGAAGACAATTGGGGACACTGAGGGGGGATTGGGGACGTTGGGGACATCGGCAGGGACATGGCTGAATACTTGCAGCAGGTCTGGGGACACTCGGAGACATTTGGGATACTGGGAACATTTGGGGTGTTGGGGACGTTGGAGATGTTGGGGACACTCAGGGGATTGGGGGACATTGGGAGATGTTGGGATTTGGGGACACTGGGGGACATCGTCAGGGACATGGGCTGAGTGCCTGCAGCGGGTCTGGGGACACTTGGGGACATTGGGGGGATTGGGGACATTGGGGGGATTGGGGACATTGGGGGGATTGGGGACACTCAGGGTATTAGAGACATGGGGAATTTTGGGGACATTTGGGGGCATTGGGGACATTGGGGAGGATTGGGGACGTTGGAGACACTTGGGACATTGGGGGATGTTTGGATTTGGGGACATTGGGGACAGTGGCCATGTTGGGAGCATTGGGGGTATTGGGGGGATTGCCGAGACTGGGGGGATTGGGGATGTTGGGGACACTCGTGGGGCGTTGGGGACATGAAGGGACATTGGGGATGTTGGGGACAGCGGGGACACAGGGGGACTGGGGACGTTGGGGACACTCAGGGCATTGGGGACATCGGGGGGTGCTGGGGTTTGGGGACATGGGGGACATTGTGAGGGACATGGCTGAGTGCCTGCAGCAGGTCTGGGGACACTCAGGGACATTGGGGACACTGGGGACATTGGGGGATGTTGGGGTTTGGGGACACTGGGGACATGGGCAGGGATGTGGCTGAGTGCCTGCAGCAGGTCGGGGGACACTCGGGGACATTGGGGGACATTGGGGACACTGAGGGGGACATTGAGTATGTTGGGGGAATTGGGGACATTGGTGGTGTTGGGGACATCTGGCGACATTGGGGGCTTAGGGACATTGGGGATGTTGGGGACATTGGAGGGGATTGAGAACCTTGGGGACACTGGGGACATTGGGATTTGGGGACACTGGGGACATCGTCAGGGATGTGGCCGAGTGCCTGCAGCGGGTCTGGGGACACTTGGGGACATTGGGGACACTCAGGGGATTGGGGACATGGGGGATGTTGGGGTTTGGGGGAGGATTGGGGACATCTGGGGCGTTGGGGGACATTGGGGACATTGAGGGGATTGGGGGTGTTGGTGGGGACATTTTGCTGTTGGGGACGTTGGGGATAAGGGGATAAGGTATGCTGTGGGGGATTGGTGACATTGGGGACATTGGAGGAGTGGGGACATTGGGGGGATTGAGGACATTGGGAGCACTCAGGGGGATTGGGGACATTGAAGCAATTGGGGGACATTGTGGGGGCATTTGGGGACATTGGGAGGACTGGGGACATTTGGGGCAGTGGGGGACAGCGGGGGACTCTCAGGGAGCAAGGAGGACATGAGGGACATGGGGATGTTGGGGACATTGGGGGAATTGGGGACATCGAGGGGATTGGGGACATTGGGAACGCTGGGGACATTTGGGGAATTGGGGACATCGGGGGATGTTGGGGTTTGGGGGACACTGGGGACATGGGCAGGGACGTGGCTGAGTGCCTGCAGCAGGTCTGGGGACACTCGGGGACGTTGGGGACATTTGGGGACATTGGGGGACATGAGAGACACTGAGGGTGTTGGGGACACTCAGGGACATTGGGGACACTGGGGACATTGTCAGGGACGTGGCTGAGTGCCTGCAGCAGGTCTGGGGACACTCGAGGACATTGGGGGAACTGGGGGACACTGAGGGGACATTGGGGGGATTGGGGACATGGGGGGGATTGGGGACACTGGGGACACTCAGGGGGGACTGGGAGAACATTGGGGATGTTGGGGACATTGAGGGGATTGGGGACATTGGAGGACCCTGGGGGGTTGGGGACATTGGGGGGATTGGGGACACGTGAAGACAATTGGGGATTGGGGACACTGAGGGGGATTGGGGACGTTGGGGACATTGGCAGGGGACATGGCTGAGTACCTGCAGCACGTCTGGGGACACTCGGGGACATTTGGGACGCTGGGGACATTTGGGGGTGTTGGGGACATTGGAGATGTTGGGGGACACTGGGGACACTCAGGGGGGACTGGGGACGTGGGGGATGTTGGGGACATTGGGGACATTTGGGACATTGGGGGAATTGGAGATGCTGGGGGGGTTTGGGGACATTGGGGGATGTTGGGGACATTGGGGGTGTTGGGGACATTGGGGCGGATTTGAGACATTGGGGACATTTTGACGTTGGGGACACTGGGTGGACACTCAGGGGTCATGGGAGGCATTGGGGACATCGGGGACTTTGAGGGGCATTGGGGACATTGGCACCGTGGGAGATGTTGGGGACACTGGGGACACTGCGGGGACACTGTTTGGGCCGTTGGTGACCCTGGTGACATTGATGACGTCATCGGTGTCCCTGCAGGCCGGCTGTGCCCTGCGCCACCTCTCGCTGGCCGGGAACCACCTGAGGGACGGGGGACATCGACGAGCTGGCACGGTGAGGGGGACAACGGGGACATCGGGGACATCGGGGACAATGGGGACAACGGGGACATCTGGGGACATCGGGGACACCTTGGGGACACCCTGGGGGACCATCCAGGGACGTTTTGGTGACATTTTGGTGACGTTCAATGACACGGTGCCACTTTGGGGACACTGGGGGGCCGTTTGGTGACATTTTGGTGACATTTTGGATCATTTTGGTGCTGCTTTAGTGCCAATTTTGGTCCCATTTTGGTGCCATTTCAGTGCCAGTTTTGACTGATTTTGGTCCCGTTTTGGTGCCAATTCGGGACATTTTGGTGCCAATTTGATGCCAATTTTGGCCATTTCGGGACATCGGTGCCAATTTTGGGATGTTTTAGGCCCATTTTGGTCCCATTTTGTCCCTTTTTGGTGCCAATTTGGGGCCAATTTTGGTCCCATTTCTGTGCCAGTTTTGACCATTTCTGTGCCATTTTTGGTCCATTTTGGTGCCAGTTTTGGGGCCATTTTAGTGCCAATTTTGGTGCCCATTTTGGTGCCAATTGGGACTATTTTGGTCCCATTTTGATGCCAATTCTGGAGACATTTTTTGTGTCACTTTGGTTCCATTTTGGTGCCGCTTGGTGCCACTTTGATGCCAATTTTGACCATTTATTTTGTGCCAATTTTGCCCATTTTGGTCCCATTTGGGTCCCAATTTTTGCCACTTTGGGATATTTCTGTGCCAGTTTTGGCCATTTTGGTGCCAATTTTCACCATTTTTAACCACTTTGGTGCCATCTTTGACCATTTTGGTGCCAAATTCCGCCATTTTTGTGCCGTTTTGGTGCAAATTTTGACCATTTGGGTGCCAAATTTTCGCCATTTTGGTGCTAATTTTGGGCCATTTGGGTGCCACTTTGATGCCACTTTTGGCCATTTTGGTGCAATTTTTGACCATTCTGGGCCATTTTCCACCATTTCTGGTGCCAAATTTGGTCCCATTTTGGTGCCATTTTGGTTCCAATTTTGATCATTTCAGCCACTTTTGGTGCCATTTCAGTGCCAATTTTGACCATTTTTGGGACATTTCAGTGCCAATTTTGGGCCATCTTGGTGCCAATTTGGTCCCATTTGGTGCCAATTTTGGCCACTTTGGGTCATTTCTGTGCCATTTTTCGCCATTTTGGTGCCAATTTTGGGACATTTTGGGGACATTTCGTGCCATTTCAGGGCAAATGTTGGACATTTTGGGCCATATTGGTGCCACTTTGGGCCATTTTTGTGCTGGTTTTGACCATTTTGGTGCCAATTGGTGCCATTTTAGTGACAAATTTGGTCCCATTTTGTGCCAATTTTTGGTCATTTTGGTCCAATTTTGTGTGTCAATTTTGGGCCATTTCAGCCCCAGTTTTGGTGCCAGTTTTGGTGCCACTTGCAGCCATTTTGGTGCCATTTTTCTGCCAATTTGGTTCATTTTGATGCAAATTTTCACTTTTTGGGTCATTTTGGTGCCACTTGGGACCATTGTGATGCCAATTTAGGGCCATTTTGGCCCAATTTTGACCATTTTTGAGCCATTTTGGTCCTATTTTTATGCCAATTTTGGTGCCATTTTGAGCCATTTTGGTGCCAATTTTCACCATTTTGGTCCCCTTTTAGTGCCAATTTTGGTCCCATTTCGGTGCCATTTTGGTCTCAATTTTCGGCATTTTGGTGCCATTTTTGACCATTTTGGTCCCATTTTGCTGCCAAATTTGATGCCAATTCTGGGTCAGTTTGGTCCCATTTTGGTGCTATTTTTGACCATTTTAGTCCCATTTTAGTGCCAGTTTTGGTGCCAATTTTGGTCCCGTTTTTGACCATTTTGGTGCCATTTTGGTGCCATTTTTTGGTCCCATTTTGGTCCCATTTTTGACCATTTTTGGTACCATTTTGGTGCCAGTTTTGGTCCCATTTTTGACCATTTTGGTACCATTTTAGTGCCAGTTTTGGTCCCATTTTGGTGCCATTTTTGACCACTTTGTCCCATTTTGGTCCCATTTTTGACCATTTTGGTGCCAGTTTTGGTCCCATCTTGGTGCCATTTTTGACCATTTTGGTGCCATTTTTGACCATTTGGGTCCCATTTTGGTTCCATTCTTGCCCATTTTGGTGCCAATTTTGGTGCCAATTTTGGTCCCATTTTTGACATTTTGGGTCCCATTTTGTTCCCATTTTGGTGCCATTTTGGTGCCAATTTTGGTGCCATTTTTGACCATTTTGGTCCCATTTTAGTGCCAGTTTTGGTCCCATTTTGTTCCCAGTTTTGGTCCCATTTTGGTGCCAATTTTGGTCCCATTTTGGTTCCATTTTTGACCAGTTTGTTCCCATTTTGGTGCCAATTTTGGTCCCATTTTTGACCATTTTGGTCCTATTTTAGTCCCATCTTGGTGCCAATTTCGGTCCCTTTTTGGTGCCAATTTCGGTCCCATTTTTGACCATTTTAGTCCCATTTTGGTGCCAATTTTGGTCCCATTTCAGTTCCAATTTTGGTGCCATTTTGGTGCCAATTTTGATGCCAATTTTGGCACCATTTTGGTGCCAATTTAGGTCCCATTGTGGTCCCATTGTGGTCCCATTTTGGTCCCATTTTGGTGCCAATTTTGTTCCCATTTTGGTGCCAATTTTGTTCCCATTTTGGTGCCAATTTTGGTCCCATTTTGGTCCAATTTTGGTCCCATTTTGGTGCTATTTTTGACCATGTTAGTCCCATTTTAGTGCCAGTTTTGGTCCCATTTTGGTGCCATTTTGTTCCCATTTTGGTCCCATTTTTGGTGCCATTTTGCTCCCATCTTGGTGCCAATTTTGTTCCCATTTTGTTCCCATTTCGGTGCCATTTCGGTGCCATTTTGGTGCCGTTTTTGCCCGTTTTTGCCCATTTTTGCCCGTTTTGTGCCCGTTCCGTGCAGGTCGCTGCCGCGTGGTGCCGCTCGCTGCTGTCGCTGGAACCTGTCGGCCAACCCCGGCCTGGGCCCCGGAACCTTCCGGAAGCTCCTGGCGGGGGCTGGAGCGCCGCGGGCGGGGCCTGGAGCTGCTCAGCCTGGCAGGGTACCGGGATGGGGGGGGGAAATGGGAAATTGGGGCGAAAAAACGGCGATTTGGGGAAAAATCGGGGGTTTTGGGTGAAAAAATGGGAATTTTGGGGGAAAAAATGGGAATTTTGGGGGGAAAAAAATGGGGAAATTGGGGCGAAAAAACGGCGATTTGGGGAAAAATCGGGGGTTTTGGGTGAAAAAATGGGAATTTTGGGTGAAAAAATGGGGATTTTGGGGGAAAAAATTGGGATTTTGGGGGGAAAAAATGGGAATTTTGGGTGAAAAATGGGGAGTTGTGGAGGGGGAAAATGGGAATTTTTAGGTGAAAAAATTGGGAATTTTGGGTGAAAATTGGGGAGTTGTGGAGGGGAAAATGGGGGATTTGGGGGAAAATCGGGGATTTGGGGGGGAAAATGGGAATTTTTGGGAAAAAAATGCACATTTTTGGGGGGAAACATTGGGAATTTCGGGTGAAAAATGGGGAGTTGTGGAGGGGGAAAATGGGAATTTTGGGTGAAAAAATTGGGAATTTCGGGTGAAAAATGGGGAGTTGTGGAGGGGGAAAAATGGGAATTTTGGGTGAAAAAATTGGGAATTTTGGGTGAAAAATGGGGAGTTGTGGAGGGGGGAAAATGGGAATTTTGGGTGAAAAAAATTGGGAATTGTGGGTGAAAGAAATTGGGTTTTGGGGCAAGCATTGGGAATTCTGGGGAAGAATTGGAGATTTGGGGAAAAAATGGGGATTTTGGGAAAAAATTGGGATTTTGGGTGAAAAAATTGGGAATTTTGGGTGAAAGAAATTGGATTTTTGGGGCAAGCATTGGGAATTCTGGGGAAAAAATTGGAGATTTGGGGAAAAAAATGGGGATTTTGGGAAAAAAATTGGGATTTGGGGGTGAAAAAATGGGAGATTTGGGGAAAAATCGGGAATTTTGGGGGGGGAAAATAGGAATTTTTGGGAAAAAAATCGGCATTTTGGGTGGGAAAAAATTGGGAATTTCGGGTGAAAAATGGGGAGTTGTGGAGGGGAAAAATGGGAATTTTGGGTGAAAAAATTGGGAATTTTGGGTGAAAGAAATTGGGTTTTGGGGCAAGCATTGGGAATTCTGGGGGAAAAATTGGAGATTTGGGGGAAAAATGGGGATTTTGGGAAAAAAAAATTGGGATTTGGGGTGAAAAAATGGGAGATTTGGGGAAAAATCGGGAATTTTGGGGGGGGAAAATAGGAATTTTTGGGAAAAAAATCGGCATTTTGGGGGGAAAAAATTGGGAATTTCGGTGTGAAAAATGGGGAGTTGTGGAGGGGGAAAATGGGAATTTTGGGTGAAAAAATTGGGAATTGTGGGTGAAAGAAATTGGGGTTTTGGGGCAAGCATTGGGAATTCTGGGGGAAAATTGGAGATTTGGGGAAAAAAATGGGGATTTTGGGAAAAAAATTGGGATTTTGGGTGAAAAAATGGGGAATTTTGGGTGAAAGAAATTGGATTTTGGGGCAAGCATTGGGAATTCTGGGGAAGAATTGAAGATTTGGGGAAAAAATGGGGATTTTGGGAAAAAAATTGGGATTTTGGGTGAAAAAATGGGGGGTTTGGGGAAAAATCAGGAATTCTGGGGGGGAAATTGGGAATTTTTGGGAAAATGGGCATTTTGGGGGGAAAAAATTGGGAATTTCGGGGTGAAAAATGGGGAGTTGTGGACGGGAAAAAATGGGGAATTTTGGTGTGAAAAAATTGGGAATTGTGGGTGAAAGAAATTGGATTTTGGGGCAAGCATTGGGAATTCTGGGGAAAAAATTGGAGATTTGGGGGAAAAATGGGGATTTTGGGAAAAAAATTTGGGATTTTGGGTGAAAAAATGGGGAATTTTGGGGTGAAAGAAATTATATTTTGGGGCAAGCATTGGGAATTCTGGGGGAAAAATTGGAGATTTGGGGAAAAAAATGGGAATTTTGGGAAAAAAATTGGGATTTTGGGTGAAAAAATGGGGGATTTGGGGGGGAAAATGGGAAAAACTAGGGGGAAAGATTGGAGATTTTGGGAAAAAAACTGGGAATTTTGGGTGAAGAAATTGGGAATTTGGGGGAAAATGGGAAAAATTTGGGGGGAAAAATGGGAATCTTGGGAAAATTTGGGAATTTTGAGGGGAAAAAATGGAGATTTTTGGAGGAAAACTGGGGATTTTGGGTGAAAAAATTGGGATTTTTTTTGAAAAATGGGAATTTGGGGGGTGAATTGGGAATCTGGGGGGGAAAATGGGGGATTTTGGGGTAAAATTGGAAATTTTTGAGGGAATTTGAGGGAAAAATTGGGAATTTGGGGAAAAAAACCCCAGGAATTTTGTGGAAAAAAGGGGAATTTTGGGGGGAACTTTGGGAAAAATTGGGAATTTGGGGAAAAATGTGTATTTGGAAGAAAAAACAGGAAAATTTGGAGGAATTCCAGGGATTTGGGAAAAAATTGGGGATTTGAGGAGGAAAAATTCAGAATTTGGGGGAAAAAAATTGGGGAATTTGGGGGAAAAAATCAGGAATTTGGGGGGCAAAATGGGAATTTTGGGGAAATAACATCAGAATCCAGGGGAAGTTGGGATTTGGGGGAAAAATTGGGAATTTAGGGAGAGAACCAGGAAATTTTTGGGAAAAAAAGGGGAACTTTGGAGGGGAATATTGGGGAGAAATTGGGAATTTTGGGGGAGAAATTGGGACTTGAGGTAAAAAAAAGGAATTCTGGGGGGGAAATTGGGAATTTAGGGAGAAAACCAGATATTTTTTGGGGAAAAAAGGGGAATTTTGGAGGGAAAATTAGGAAAAAATTGGGGACTTGGTGGTGGAAAGTTGGAAATTTGGGGGGGAAAAATGGCAATTTTGGGGAAATAACATCAGAATTTGGAGGAAGTTGGATTTTGGGAAGAAAATTGGGGGTTTTGGGAGAAAAATCAGGAATTTTAGCGGAAAAAATTTGGATTTTGGGAGAAAAGTTGGGAATTCAGGCAGAAAAACAGGAAATTTTTTTTTTTTAAAAATGGAATTTTGGAGGGAAAAATTAGAAAAAAAAATTGGGGGATTTTGGGGGAAATGCTGGAATTTTGGGGAAATTCCTGGGAATTTGTGGCAAAAACTCATAAATGTGGAGGCAAAAAATGAAGAATTTGGGGTAAAAATTTTGAATTTTTGGGAGAAAAAAGCCGAAAATTTTGGGGGAAAAAATGATGACGTCATCAGGATCCCCTCCCCCCCTCCCCTGTGGATTCTGGGAATTCCCAAAATTCCCCAAAATTCCCGGAATTCCCTCAGGGTGCGGCCTCGGGGAGCTGGAGCCGGACGGAGCCGGGGACAAAATCCGGGAACTGCGGCTGTCGGGGGAGGAGGCGCTGCCGGGAACTGGGATGAACTGGTTTGGACTGGTTTGGACCGGTTTGGACTGGTTTGGACTGGGAATTCTTCCCCATTTGATCCAGTAGCAGCAAGAAAATAAAGGAATTTTTCATGGAATTTTGGGATTTTTTGTCCTTTCATTTATTATCCCAAACTTCTGCTGGCTCCGGTGTGGACTGGTCTGAACTGGTTTGGACTGGTTTGAACTGGTCTGGACTGGTTTGGATTGGTTTGAACTGGTTTGAACTGGTTTGGACTGGTTTGAACTGGTTTGGATTGGTTTTGAACTGGTTTGGATTGGTTTGGACTGGTTTGGATTGGTTTGAACTGGTTTGGATTGGTTTGGACTGGTTTTTACTGCTCTGAATTGGTCTGAACTGGTTTGGACTGGGAGGTTCCCAGTTGGATCCAATAAATCCCAGTTTGATCCCAGATTTTGGTGATTTTGGGGATTGGGCTCTTGTTTGGACTGGTCTGGACTGGTCTGGACTGGTTTGGACTGGTTTGAACTGGGAATTCTACCCCATTTGATCCAGTAGCAGAAAGAAAATAAAGGAATTTTTCACGGATTTTTGGGATTTTTTCTTCTCCCATTTATTATCCCAAACTCCTGCTGGCTCCAGTTTAAACTGGTCTGGACTGGTTTTTACTGGGCTGGGCTGGTTTGGACCGGTTTGGACTGGGAATTCTTCCCCATTTGGTCCAGTAGCACCAAGAAAATGAAGGAATTTTTCACGGATTTTTGGGATTTTTTGTCCTCTCATTTATTATCCCAAACTTCTGCTGGCTCCGGTGTGGACTGGGCTGAACTGGTTTGGATTGGTTTGAACTGGTCTGGACTGGTCTGGGACTGGTTTGGATTGGTTTGAACTGGTCTGGACTAGTCCTGGACTGGTTTGGATTGGTTTGAACTGGTTTGGATTGGTTTGGACTGGTTTTTACTGCTCTGAATTGGTCTGAACTGGTTTGGACAGGGAGGTTCCCAGTTGGATCCAATAAATCCCAGTTTGATCCCAGATTTTGGTGATTTTGGGGGATTGGCTCTTGTTTGGACTGGTCTGGACTGGTCTGGACTGGTCTGGACTGGTTTTTGGACCGGGAATTCTTCCCCATTTGATCCAGTAGCACCAAGAAAATAAAGGAATTTTTCACGGAATTTTGGGATTTTTTGTCCTCTCATTTATTATCCCAAACTTCTGCTGATTCGGTGTGGACTGGTCTGAACTGGTTTGGACTGGTTTGGATTGATTTGAACTGGTCTGGACTGGTCTGGAATGGTTTGGATTGGTTTGGACTGGTTTGGACTGGTTTGGATTGGTTTGAACTGGTCTGGACTAGTCTGGACTGGTTTGGATTGGTTTGAACTGGTTTGAACTGGTTTGGATTGGTTTGGACTGGTTTTTACTGCTCTGAATTGGTCTGAACTGGTTTGGACTGGGAGGTTCCCAGTTGGATCCAATAAATCCCAGTTTGATCCCAGATTTTGGTGATTTTGGGGATTGGGCTCTTGTTTGGACTGGTCTGGACTGGTCTGGACTGGTTTGGACTGGTTTGAACTGGGAATTCTACCCCATTTGATCCAGTAGCAGAAAGAAAATAAAGGAATTTTTCACGGATTTTTGGGATTTTTTCTTCTCCCATTTATTATCCCAAACTCCTGCTGGCTCCAGTTTAAACTGGTCTGGACTGGTTTTTACTGGGCTGGGCTGGTTTGGACCGGTTTGGACTGGGAATTCTTCCCCATTTGGTCCAGTAGCACCAAGAAAATGAAGGAATTTTTCACGGATTTTTGGGATTTTTTGTCCTCTCATTTATTATCCCAAACTTCTGCTGGCTCCGGTGTGGACTGGGCTGAACTGGTTTGGATTGGTTTGAACTGGTCTGGACTGGTCTGGACTGGTTTGGATTGGTTTGAACTGGTCTGGACTAGTCTGGACTGGTTTGGATTGGTTTGAACTGGTTTGGATTGGTTTGGACTGGTTTTTACTGCTCTGAATTGGTCTGAACTGGTTTGGACAGGGAGGTTCCCAGTTGGATCCAATAAATCCCAGTTTGATCCCAGATTTTGGTGATTTTGGGGATTGGGCTCTTGTTTGGACTGGTCTGGACTGGTCTGGACTGGTCTGGGACTGGTTTGGACCGGGAATTCTTCCCCATTTGATCCAGTAGCACCAAGAAAATAAAGGAATTTTTCACGGAATTTTGGGATTTTTTGTCCTCTCATTTATTATCCCAAACTTCTGCTGATTCCGGTGTGGACTGGTCTGAACTGGTTTGGACTGGTTTGGATTGATTTGAACTGGTCTGGACTGGTCTGGAATGGTTTGGATTGGTTTGGACTGGTTTGGACTGGTTTGGATTGGTTTGAACTGGTCTGGACTAGTCTGGACTGGTTTGGATTGGTTTGAACTGGTTTGAACTGGTTTGGATTGGTTTGGACTGGTTTTTACTGCTCTGAATTGGTCTGAACTGGTTTGGACTGGGAGGTTCCCAGTTGGATCCAATAAATCCCAGTTTGATCCCAGATTTTGGTGATTTTTGGGATTGGGCTCTTGTTTGGACTGGTCTGGACTGGTTTGGACTGGCTTGAACTGGTTTGGACTGGGAATTCTTCCCCATTTGATCCAGTAGCACCAAGAAAATAAAGGAATTTTTCATGGAATTTTGGGATTTTTTTCTTCTCCCATTTATTACCCCAAACTTGTGCTGGCTCCAGTTTAAACTGGTTTGAACTGGTTTTTACTGGTCTGGACTGGTTTGGACCAGTTTGGACTGGGAATTCTTCCCCATTTGGTCCAGTAGCAGAAAGAAAATAAAGGAATTTTTCACTGAATTTTGGGATTTTTTGTTCTCTCATTTATTATCCCAAACTTCTGCTGATTCCGGTGTGGACTGGGCTGAACTGGTTTGGACTGGTTTGGATTGATTTGAACTGGTCTGGACTGGTCTGGAATGGTTTGGATTGGTTTGAACTGGTTTGGACTGGTTTGGACTGGTTTGGATTGGTTTGGACTGGTTTTTACTGCTCTGAATTGGTCTGAACTGGTTTGGACTGGGAGATTCCCAGTTGGATCCAATAAATCCCAGTTTGATCCCAGATTTTGGTGATTTTTGGGATTGGGCTCTGGTTTGAACCGATCTGGACTGGTTTGAACTGGTTTGGACTGGTTTGAACTGGTCTGGACTGGTTTGGACTGGTTTGAACTGGTTTGGACTGGGAGAATCCCAGTTGGATGCAATAAATCCCAATTAAATCAAAGATTTTTGGCATTGGGCTCTGGTTTGGACTGGTCTGGACTGGTTTTACTGGTTTGGACTGGTCTGAACTGGTTTGAATTGGTTTACCCTGGTTTGAACTGGTTTGGACTGGGAGGTTCCCAGTTGGATGCAATAAATCCCAATTAAATCAAAGGTTTTTGGGATTGGGCTCTGGTTTGGACTGGTTTGGAAAAATTGGGAATTTTGGGGGAAAATATGTATTTGGAAGAAAAAACAGGAAAATTTGGAGGAATTCCAGGGATTTGGGAAAGAATTGGGGATTTGAGGAGGAAAAATTCAGAATTTGGGGGAAAAAATTGGGAATTTGGGGAAAAAAATCAGGAATTTGGGGGGGAAAAATGGGAATTTTGGGGAAATAACATCAGAATCCAGGGGAAGTTGGGATTTGGGGGGAAAGTTGGGAATTTAGGGAGAAAACCAGGAAATTTTTGGGAAAAAAGGGGAACTTTGGAGGGGAATATTGGGGAGAAATTGGGAATTTTGGGGGAGAAATTGGGACTTGAGGTAAAAAAAGGAATTCTGGGGGGAAATTGGGAATTTAGGGAGAAAACCAGATATTTTTGGGGGAAAAAAGGGGAATTTTGGAGGGAAAATTAGGAAAAAATTGGGGACTTGGTGGGGGAAAGTTGGAAATTTGGGGGGAAAAATGGCAATTTTGGCGAAATATCATCAAAATTCGGGGGGAGTTGGGATTTTGGGAAGAAAATTGGGGGTTTTGGGAGAAAAATCAGGAATTTTAGTGGAAAAATTTGGATTTTGGGAGAAAAGTTGGGAATTTAGGCAGAAAAACAGGAAATTTTTTTTTTTTTTTTAAATGGAATTTTGGAGGGAAAATTAGAAAAAAAAATTGGGGATTTTGGGGGAAATGCTGGGAATTTTGGGGAAATTCCTGGGAATTTGTGGCAAAAACTCATAAATGTGGAGGCAAAAAATGAAGAATTTGGGGTAAAAATTTTGAATTTTTGGGGGAAAAAAGCCCAAAATTTTGGGGAAAAAAATGATGACGTCATCAGGATCCCCTCCCCCCCTCCCCTGAGGATTCTGGGAATTCCCAAAATTCCCAAAATTCCCAAAAATTCCCGGAATTCCCTCAGGGTGCGGCCTCGGGGAGCTGGAGCCGGACGGAGCCGGGGACAAAATCCGGGAACTGCGGCTGTCGGGGAGGAGGCGCTGCCGGGAACTGGGATGAACTGGTTTGGACCGGTTTGGACTGGTTTGGACCGGTTTGGACCGGTTTGGACCAGTTTGGACTGGGAATTCTTCCCCATTTGATCCAGTGACAGCAAGAAAATAAAGGAATTTTTCATGGATTTTTGGGATTTTTTCTTCTCCCATTTATTATCCCAAAGTCCTGCTGGCTCCGGTGTGGACTGGTCTGAACTGGTTTGTACTGGTCTGGGCTGGTTTGGACCGGTTTGGACTGGGAATTCTTCCCCATTTGGTCCAGTAGCAGAAAGAAAATAAAGGAATTTTTCACTGAATTTTGGGATTTTTTGTTCTCTCATTTATTATCCCAAACTTGTGCTGATTCCAGTGTGGACTGGTCTGAACTGGTTTGGACTGGTTTGGATTGATTTGAACTGGTTTGGACTGGTCTGGAATGGTTTGGATTGGTTTGAACTGGTCTGGACTGGTTTGGAGTGGTTTGGACTGGTTAGGACTGGTTTGGACTGGTTTGGACTGGTTTTTACTGCTCTGAATTGGTCTGAACTGGTTTGGACTGGGAGGTTCCCAGTTGGATCCAATAAATCCCAGTTTGATCCCAGATTTTGGTGATTTTGGGGATTGGGCTCTTGTTTGGACTGGTCTGGACTGGTCTGGACTGGTTTGGACCGGTCTGGACTGGGAATTCTTCTCCATTTGATCCAGTAACACCAAGAAAATAAAGGAATTTTTCACTGAATTTTGGGATTTTTTCTCCTCCCATTTATTATCCCAAACTTCTGCTGGCTCCAGTGTGGACTGGGCTGAACTGGTTTGGACTGGTTTGAACTGGTCTGGAGTGGTCTGGACTGGTTTGGACTGGTTTGGATTGGTTTGAACTGGTCTGGACTGGTTTGGACTGGGAGATTCCCAGTTGGATGCAATAAATCCCAATTAAATCAAAGATTTTTGGGATTGGGCTCTGGTCTGGACTGGTTTTTACTGGTTTTACTGGTTTGGACTGGTCTGAACTGGTTTGGACTGGTCTGGACTGGTTTGGACTGGTTTGGACTGGGAGGTTCCCAGTTGGATCCAATAAATCCCAGTTTGATCCCAGATTTTGGTGATTTTTGGGATTGGACTCTGGTTTTAACTGGTTTGGACTGGTTTGGACTGGTCTGGACTGGTTTGAGCTGGTTTGGACTGGTTTGAACTGGTTTGAACTGGTCTGGGCTGGTTTGGACTGGGAGGTTCCCAGTTGGATGCAATAAATCCCAATTAAATCAAAGATTTTTGGGATTGGGCTCTGGTTTGGACTGGTCTGGACTGGTTTTTACTGGTTTTACTGGTTTGGACTGGTCTGAACTGGTTTGGATTGGTTTACACTGGTTTGAACTGGTTTGAGCTGGTTTGGACTGGGAGGTTCCCAGTTGGATGCAATAAATCCCAATTAAATCAAAGGTTTTTGGGATTGGGCTCTGGTCTGGACTGGTCTGGACTGGTTTGGACTGGTCTGAACTGGTTTGGACTGGTCTGAACTGGTTTGGACTGGTTTAAAGTGGTCTGGACTGGGAATGACTCCAAGAAACAGCAAGAAAATAAAGGAATCTTGTAAAGGAATTTTTCACGAATTTCAGGAATTGTTGGGATTTTTCTCTTCCCGTTTATTCCAAACTTCTGCTGGCTCCAGTTTGGACTGGTCTGAACTGGTTTGGACTGGTCTGAAATGGTTTGGATTGGTTTGGACTGGTTTTTTCTGCTCTGGATTGGTCTGAACTGGTTTGGACTGGGAGGTTCCCAGTTGGATCCAATAAATCCCAGTTTGATCCCAGATTTTGGTGATTTTTGGGATTGGGCTCTTGTTTGGACTGGTCTGGACTGGTTTGGATTGGTCTGGACTGGTTTGGACTGGGAATTCTTCCCCATTTGATCCAGTGACAGCAAGAAAATAAAGGAATTTTTCATGGATTTTTGGGATTTTTCTCTCCTCCCATTTATTATCCCAAAGTCCTGCTGGCTCCAGTGTGGACTGGTCTGAACTGGTTTGGACTGTTTTGGATTGGTTTGAACTGGTCTGGACTGGTCTGGACTGGTTTGGACTGGTCTGGACTGGTTTGGATTGGTTTGGATTGCTCTGGAATGGTGTGAACTGGTTTGGACTGGGAGTTTCCCAGTGGGATCCAATAAATCCCAGTTTGATCCAAGATTTTGGCGATTTTTGGGTTTGGACTGGTCTGGACTGGTTTGAACTGGTCTGAACTGGTCTGAACTGGGAATGGCTCCCAGTTTGATCCAATATCAACAAGAAAATAAAGGAATTTTTCACCATTTTTGGAGATTTTGGGGATTTTTCTCCTCCCATTTACTATCCCAAAATTCTGTTTTTACTGGTTTTAACTGGTCTGAACTGGGAATGGCTCCGAGAAACACCAAGAAAATGAAGGAATTTTTCATTTTTCTCAGATTTGGGGAATTTTTGTGGCGTTTTTTTTGTCGCGGACATTTCTTCACAGAAATCCTCTCTTTCGGATTTCTGCGCCTTCTGGAGGGCAGAGGCCTCCGAAGGGAAGGTGAACAATCGTTATCAGCTGCTGTGGGATGCAACAGGGGCACCTTGATTGGCTCATTTTCTGTGTTTATAATTAAGGGCCAATCACAAAGTGCAAAGCCGGGGCACCGAGTCCTTGGGCACGACTTTGTTGTGGATTCTTTCTGTCTTTGCTTAGCCCAGCAGCTCTGCAAACCTCTCTCCTTATTCTATTTAGTATAGTCTTAATGTATTGTATATCATATATAGTTATAATGTATTGTATATCATATATAGTCTTAATGTATTAAATATAATATGTAGTTATAATGTATTATATATCATATATAGTTATAATGTATTGTATATCATATATAGGCATAATGTATTATATATAATATATAGTTATAATGTATTATATACGATATATAGTTATAATGTATTGTAAATCATATATAGTCATAATGTATTATATATCATATATAGTCATAATGTATTGTATATCATATATAGTTATAATGTATTGTATATCATATATAGTCATAATGTATTATAGATCATATATAGTCATAATGTATTGTATATCATATATAGTTATAATGTATTGTATATCATATATAGTTATAATGTATTGTATATCATATATAGTTATAATGTATTGTAAATCATATATAGTCATAATGTATTATATATCATATATAGTCATAATGTATTGTATATCATATATAGTCATATTGTATTGTATATCATATATAGTTATAATGTATTATATATCATATATAGTTATAATGTATTGTATATCATATATAGTTATAATGTATTATAGATCATATATAGTTATAATGTGTTGTATATCATATGTAGTTATAATGTATTATAGATCATATATAGTCATAATGTATTGTATATCATATATAGTTATAATGTATTGTATATCATATATAGTTATAATGTATTATATATCATATATAGTTATAATGAATTGTATATCATATATAGTTATAATGTATTATATATCATATATAGTTATAATGTATGATATATCATATATAGTTATAATGTATTATATATCATATATAGTTATAATGTATTGTATATCATATATAGTTATAATGTATTGTATATCATATATAGTCATCATGTATTGTATATCATATATAGTTATAATGTATTGTATATCATATATAGTTATAATGTATTATATATCATATATAGTTATAATGTATATCATATATAGTTTTAATGTATTATATATCATATATAGTTATAATGTATTGTATATCATATATAGTTATAATGTATTGTGTATCATATATAGTTATAATGTATTATAGATCATATATAGTCATAATGTATTATATATCATATATAGTCATAATGTATTATATATCATATATAGTTATAATGTATTGTATATCATATATAGTCATATTGTATTGTATATCATATATAGTTATAATGTATTATATATCATATATAGTCATAATGTATTATATATTATATATCAATAAATCAGCCTTCTGATCAAGAAACAAGATTCACCGTCTCTCTCTCACCTCCAGCGACCCACTCAGGTCGCTGTAATATCTGGTGACCCCTCGTGTGAGAGCAGAAATTAATTTGATAAGACCAGAGGAGCAAAATTGCGGCACTGGGTAAAAATCCTGTATGTGTAGCATTTGATGGTGGCTTTGAAGCGACCACAGAAAGTGGATTCAAGCCAGGAGCTGAAGAACTGAAGATCCTGATTTGGACAGAGTTCACAGCCAAGGCTGACCGCAAAGAGAACCTTCTGGAAAACTGTCGCAGACATTTTTCTACAGAAAGCCTTTCTTTCAGATTTCTGTGTCTTCTGGAGGGCAGAGGCCTCAGAAGGGAAGGTAAACAATCGTTATCAGCTGCTGTGGGATGTAACAGGGGCACCTTGATTGGCTCGTGCTTCTTGTTTATAATTAAGGGCCAATCACAAAGTGCAAGCTGGGGGACTCAGTCCTTTGGCACGACTTTGTTATGGATTCTTTCTATCTATTCTTTGCTTAGCCTAGCTGCTCTGCAAACCTCTCTGCTATATTCTATTTAGTACAGTTATAATGTATTGTATATCATATATAGTCATAATGTATTGTATATCATATATAGTTATAATGTATTGTATATCATATATAGTCATAATGTATTATAGATCATATATAGTTATAATGTATTGTATATCATATATAGTTATAGTGTATTATATATTATATATCAATAAATCAGCCTTCTGATCAAGAAACAAGATTCCCGTCTCTCTCTCACCACCAGCGACCCACTCAGGCGCTGTAATATCTGGTGACCCCTCGTGTAAGAGCAAAGATTAATTTGATAAGACCAGAGGAGCAAAATTGCTGCACTGGGTAAAAATCCTGGATGTGTAGCATTTGATGGTTGCTTTGAAGCGACCACAGAAAGTGGATTCAAGCCAGGAGCTGAAGAACTGAAGATCCTGATTTGGACAGAGTTCACAGCCAAGGCTGACCACAAAGAGAACCTTCTGGAAAACTGTCGCAGACATTTTTCTACAGAAATCCTTTCTTTCAGATTTCTGTGTCTTCTGGAGGGCAGAGGCCTCCGAAGGGAAGGTGAACAATCGTTATCAGCTGCTGTGGCATGTAACAGGGGCACCTTGATTGGCTCATTTTCTGTGTTTATAATTAAGGGCCAATCACAAAGTGCAAAGCCGGGGCACCGAGTCCTTGGGCACGACTTTGTTGTGGATTCTTTCTATCTTTGCTTAGCCCAGCAGCTCTGCAAACCTCTCTGCTATATTCTATTTAGTATAGTCTTAATGTATTGTATATCATATATAGTTATAATGTATTGTATATCATATATAGTTATAATGTGTTATATATCATATATAGTTATAATGTATTGTATATCATATATAGTTATAATGTATTGTATAAATCATATATAGTTATAACGTATTGTATATCATATATAGTCAGAATGTATTGTATATCATATATAGTCATAATGTATTGTATATCATCTATAGTTATAATGTATTGTATATCATATAATTTATTGTATATCATATATAGTTATAATGTGTTATATATCATATATAGTTATAATGTATTGTATATCATGTATAGTCATAATGTATTGTATATCATGTATAGTTATAATGTATTGTATATCATATATAGTCATAATGTATTGTATATCATATAATTTATTGTATATCATATATAGTTATAATGTGTTATATATCATATATAGTTATAATGTATTGTATATCATATATAGTTATAATGTATTGTATATCATATATAGTCATAATGTATTGTATATCATATATAGTTATAATGTATTGTATATCATATATAGTCATAATGTATTGTATATCATATATAGTTATAATGTATTGTATATCATATATAGTCGTAATGTATTGTATATCATATATAGTCATAATGTATTGTATATCATATATAGTTATAATGTATTGTATATCATATATAGTCATAATGTATTGTATATCATATATAGTTATAATGTATTGTATATCATATATAGTTATAATGTATTGTATATCATATATAGTCATAATGTATTGTATATCATATATAGTTATAATGTATTGTATATCATATATAGTTATAATGTATTGTATATCATATATAGTCATAATGTATTGTATATCATATATAGTTATAATGTATTGTATATCATATATAGTTATAATGTATTGTATATCATATATAGTTATAATGTATTGTATATCATATATAGTCATAATGTATTGTATATCATATATAGTTATAATGTATTGTATATCATATATAGTCGTAATGTATTAGATATCATATCTTAATAAATCAGCCTTCTGATTCAAGAAACAAGATTCCCGTCTCTCTCTCACCACCAGCGACCCACTCAGGCGCTGTAATAGGCCACCATGGTCACTGAGGTCACCGAGGCCATCAAGGACCCCAAGGTCACCAAGGTCAACAAAGACACCAAGGACACCAAGATCACCGAGGCCACTGAGGTCATCATGGCCACCAAGGCCACCATGGCCACCAAGGCCACCATGGTCACCAAGGACATCAGGCACACCAGGATGTCCTGAGCCATGAGGCCACCAAGATCGCCGTGGTCACCATGGCCACCAAGGTCACCAATGCCACCATGGCCACTGTGGTCACCAAGCCCACCAAGGTCACCGTGGCCACCAAGGTCACCATGGTCACCAAGGCCACCGCTGTCATTATGGTCACTTTGGCCACCGTGGGTATTGGGCCACTGGAGTCACCACTGTCACCATGGCCATTGTGGCCACTGTGACCAGTGCTGCCACCAGGGTCACTGTGGCCACCAAGGCCACCGTGGTCACCAAGGCCACCAAGGTGACTGTGGTCACGATGGCCACCAAAGCCACCAAGGCCACCATGGTCACAATGGTCACTATGGCCACCAAGGTCACTGTGGTCACAATGGCCACCAACGATGCCAGGACCTTCTGAGCAACAAGGTCACCAAGGCCACCATGGTCACCATGACCACCACAACCACTGTGGCCACCAAGGCCACCATGGTCACCAAGGCCATCACAGCCACTGTGGCCACCATGGTCACCAAGGCCACCATGGCCACCATGACCACCACAACCACTGTGGCCACCAAGGTCACCATGGCCACCATGATCACCATGGCCACCATGGTCACCAAGGCCACCAAGGTCACCATGGCCACCATGATCACAAAGGCCACCATGATCACCATGGCCACCATGGTCACCAAGGCCACCAAGGTCACCATGGCCACCATGATCACAAAGGCCACCATGATCACCATGGCCACCATGGTCACCAAGGCCACCAAGGTCACCATGGCCACCATGATCACCAAGGCCACCATGGTCACCATGGCCACCATGGTCACCATGGCCACCATGATCACCAAGGCCACCATGGTCACCATGGCCACCATGGTCACCAAGGCCACCAGGACCTCCTGTGCAACAAGGCCACCAAGGTGACCAAGGCCACAGAGGTCACCATGGCCACCACAGCCACCAAGGCCACCACAGCCACTGCGGCCACCAAGGCCGCCATGGTCACCAAGGCCACCAAGGTCACCATGGCCACTGAGGTCACCATGGCCACCAGGACCTCCTATGCAACAAGGCCACCAAGGTGACCAAGGCCACCACAGCCACCATGATCACCAAGGCCACCATGGTCACCATGGTCAACATGGTCACCATGGCCACATGGTCACCAAGGCCACCAAGGCCACCATGGTCACCATGGCCACCATGATCATCATGGCCACCATGGTCACCAAGGCCACCATGATCACCATGGCCACCATGATCACCAAGGCCACCAAGGTCACCATGGCCACTGAGGTCACCATGGCCACCATGATCACCAAGGCCACCATGGTCACCATGGCCACCATGGTCACCAAGGCCACCAAGGTCACCATGGCCACCATGATCACCAAGGCCACCACAGCCACTGCGGCCACCAAGGTCACCATGGCCACCATGGTCAACATGGTCACCATGGCCACCAAGGCCACTAAGGTCACCAAGGCCACCATGGTCACCAAGGCCACTAAGGTCACCAAGGCCACCATGGTCACCAAGGTCACCAAGGTCACCAAGGCCACCATGGTCACCAAGGCCACTAAGGTCACCAAGGCCACCAAGGTCACCAAGGCCACTGAGGTCACCATGGCCGCCAAGATCACCAAAGTCACCATGGCCACTGAGGTCACCATGGCCACCATGGTCACCAAGGACACCAAGACCTTCTGAGCAACGAGGCCACGATGGTGACAAAGGCCACACAGGTCACCATGGTCACCACAGCCACCAAGGCCACCACAGCCACCATGATCACCAAGGCCACCAAGGTCACCAAGGCCACCAAGGTCACCATGGCCACTGAGGTCACCATGGCCACCATGGTCACCAAGGCCACCAGGACCTCCTGTGCAACAAGGCCACCAAGGCCACTACAGCCACCATGATCACCAAGGCCACCAAGGTCACCATGGCCACCATGATCACCATGGCCACCATGGTCACCAAGGCCACCAAGGTCACCATGGCCACCATGATCACCATGGTCACCAAGGCCACCAGGACCTCCTGTGCAACAAGGCCACCAAGGTGACCAAGGCCACAGAGGTCACCATGGCCACCACAGCCACCAAGGCCACCACAGCCACTGCGGCCACCAAGGCCGCCATGGTCACCAAGGCCACCAAGGTCACCATGGCCACTGAGGTCACCATGGCCACCAGGACCTCCTATGCAACAAGGCCACCAAGGTGACCAAGGCCACCACAGCCACCATGATCACCAAGGCCACCATGGTCACCATGGTCAACATGGTCACCATGGCCACATGGTCACCAAGGCCACCAAGGCCACCATGGTCACCATGGCCACCATGATCATCATGGCCACCATGGTCACCAAGGTCACCATGGTCACCAAGGCCACCATGATCACCATGGCCACCATGATCATCATGGCCACCAAGGTCACCATGGCCACTGAGGTCACCATGGCCACCATGATCACCAAGGCCACCAGAGCCACTGCGGCCACCAAGGTCACCATGGCCACCATGGTCAACATGGTCACCATGGCCACCAAGGCCACTGTGGTCACCATGGCCACCATGGTCACCAAGGCCACTAAGGTCACCAAGGCCACTAAGGTCACCATGGCCACCATGGTCACCAAGGCCACCAAGGTCACCATGGCCACCATGATCACCATGGCCACCATGGTCACCAAGGCCACCAAGGTCACCATGGCCACCATGATCACCATGGCCGCCATGGTCACCAAGGCCACCATGGTCACCATGGTCACCAAGGCCACCATGATCACCAAGGCCACCATGGTCACCAAGGCCACCAAGGTCACCATGGCCACCATGATCACCATGGCCACCATGGTCACCATGGCCACCATGGTCACCAAGGCCACCATGATCACCAAGGCCACCATGATCACCATGGCCACCAAGGTCACCATGGCCACCATGGTCAACATGGTCAACATGGCCACCATGATCACCATGGCCACCATGATCACCAAAGTCACCATGGCCACTGAGGTCACCATGGTCACCAAGGCCACCAGGACCTCCTGAGCAACGAGGCCACCATGGTGACAAAGGCCACAGAGACCATGGTGACAAAGGCCACAGAGGTCACCATGGTCACCACAGCCACCAAGGCCACCACAGCCACCATGATCACCAAGGCCACCAAGGTCACCATGGCCACCATGATCACCATGGCCACCAAGGTCACCAAGGCCACCAGGACCTCCTGTGCAACAAGGCCACCAAGGTGACCAAGGCCACAGAGGTCACCATGGCCACCAAGGCCACCACAGCCACTGTGGCCGGGATAAGGGGACAATGGCAGGGCCACCGCTGCCACCAGGACAGGGGGACCTTGGACGCATCACGGCCTCCATCCTTGGCTTTTGGGGAATTTTCTGTCCCTTTCCAGAAATTTCCGTTTTCCTGCCGGATTTTATTAAACTGGATCTGCCTCAGTCCACAAAATGTCTCGGACTTTAACCCAGATTGAGGGGTTTAGGCCCGGTTTAGGGGATTTACACCCAAATTTAGGGATTTAGGCCCAGGTTTAGGGGATTTAGACCCAAATTTAGGGGTTTAGGCCCAGGTTTAGGGGATTTACACCCAAATTTAGGGATTTAGGCCCAGGTTTAGGGGATTTAGACCCAAATTTAGGGGTTTAGGCCCGGTTTAGGGGATTTAGACCCAAATTTAGGGGTTTAGGCCCAGGTTTAGGGGATTTAGACCCAAATTTAGGGATTTAGGCCCAGGTTTAGGGGATTTAGACCCAAATTTAGGGATTTAGGCCCAGGTTTAGGGGATTTAGATCTGTACTAAAGGATTTAGGCCCGGTTTAGGGGATTTAGACCCAAATTTAGGGATTTAGGCCCAGGTTTAGGGGATTTAGATCTGTACTAAAGGATTTAGACCTGGTTTAGGGGATTTAGACCTAAATTTAGGGATTTAGACCCAGTTTAGGGGATTTAGATCTGTACTAAAGGATTTAGGCCCAGGTTTAGGGGATTTGGGCCCAAATTTAGGGATTTAGGCCCGGTTTAGGGGATTTAGACCCAAATTTAGGGATTTAGGCCCGGTTTAGGGGATTTAGACCCAAATTTAGGGGTTTAGGCCCAGGTTTAGGGGATTTAGATCTGTACTAAAGGATTTAGGCCTAGTTTAGGGGATTTAGACCCAAATTTAGGGATTTAGGCCTGGTTTAGGGGATTTAGACCCAAATTTAGGGGTTTAGGCCCAGGTTTAGGGGATTTAGATCTGTACTAAAGGATTTAGGCCTGGTTTAGAGCATTTAGACCCAAATGAAGTAATTTAGGCCCAGTTTAGGGGATTTAGACATGAATAAAAGGATTTAGGCCAAGTTTAGGGGATTTACACCCAAATTAAGGCATTTAGGCCCTCTTTAGGGGATTTACATCTGAATTAAGTAATTTAGGCCCGGTTTAGGGGATTTAGATACAAATTAAAGGATTTAGGCCCAGTTTAGGACATTTAGATCCAAATTCAAGGATTTAGCCCCCATTTAGGGAATTTAGATCTGAATTTAAGGAGTTTAGGCCCCATTTAGGGGATTTAGACCCAAATTTAGGGATTTAGGCCCAGTTTAGGGGATTTAGATCTGAATTAAGGCATTTAGGCTCGGCTTAGGGGATTTAGGCCCAAATGAACAGAGTTAGGCCTGTCTTAGGGGATCTCAACCTGAATTAAGGGATTTCTGCCTAAACTAAGGGATTTCTACCTGAATTAATGGCATTAGGCCTGAATTAACGGAGTTGGGCCTGACTTGGGGGATTTCAACCAGAATTAAGGGATTTAAACCCAAATTAAGGGATTTCAACCTGGATGAACAGGGTTAGGCCTGGTTTAAGGAATTTCAACCTGAATTTATGGAGTTAGGCCTGGTTTAAGGGATTTCAACCAGAATTAACGGGGTTAGGCCTGGTTTGAGGGATTTCAACCAGAATTAACGGGGTTAGGCCTGGTTTGAGGGATTTCAACCAGAATTAACGGGGTTAGGCCTGGTTTAAGGGATTTCAACCCAAATTAACGGGGTTAGGCCTGGTTTGAGGGATTTCAACCCGAATTAATGGGGTTAGGCCTGGTTTGAGGGATTTCAATCCAAATTAACGGGGTTAGGCCTGGTTTGAGGGATTTCAATCCAAATTAATGGGGTTAGGCCTGGTTTAAGGGATTTCAACCAGAATTAACGGGGTTAGGCCTGGTTTGAGGGATTTCAACCCAAATTAACGGGGTTAGGCCTGGTTTGAGGGATTTCAACCCGAATTAACGGGGTTAGGCCTGGTTTGAGGGATTTCAACCCGAATTAACGGGGTTAGGCCTGGTTTAAGGGATTTCAACCAGAATTAACGGGGTTAGGCCTGGTTTGAGGGATTTCAACCCGAATTAACGGGGTTAGGCCGGGTTTGAGGGATTTCAACCAGAATTAACGGGGTTAGGCCTGGTTTGAGGGATTTCAACCAGAATTAACAGGGTTAGGCCTGGTTTAAGGGATTTCAACCAGAATTAACGGGGTTAGGCCTGGTTTAAGGGATTTCAACCCGAATTAACGGGGTTAGGCCTGGTTTAAGGGATTTCAACCCGAATTAACGGGGTTAGGCCTGGTTTGAGGGATTTCAACCCGAATTAACGGGGTTAGGCCTGGTTTAAGGGATTTCAACCTGAATTAACGGGGTTAGGCCTGGTTTGAGGGATTTCAACCAGAATTAACGGGGTTAGGCCTGGTTTGAGGGATTTCAACCAGAATTAACGGGGTTAGGCCTGGTTTGAGGGATTTCAACCAGAATTAACGGGGTTAGGCCTGGTTTAAGGGATTTCAACCAGAATTAACGGGGTTAGGCCTGGTTTAAGGAATTTCAACCCGAATTAATGGGGTTAGGCCTGGTTTAAGGGATTTCAACCAGAATTAACGGGGTTAGGCCTGGTTTAAGGAATTTCAACCCGAATTAATGGGGTTAGTCCTTGTTTAAGGGATTTCAACCAGAATTAACGGGGTTAGGCCTGGTTTAAGGAATTTCAATCCGAATTAATGGGGTTAGGCCTGGTTTAAGGCATTTCAACCCAAACCAAGGGATTTAAACTGAAGGCCAGGGGCAGATCCCACCCCCCAAATGTCCCCTCTGTCCCCTTGTCACCAGATGTCCCCTTGTCACCGCGTCACCGGGAGGTTCAGGGTCAATTAGCGGGGTTAATTACCCCCAATTAGGCCGCAGGTGACGTTGGGCTGGTGTGACAAGGTCGCGGCGCTGGTGGCACTTCCTGGTGCCACCTCGGCGTGTCAGGGGACAAAGTCCCGTCCCCCTGTCCCCGCGGGACCGGCTGGGCCGGGGTGGGGCCGGACGGACTTTGGACACCGGGAGGGGACGTGGGGACAGGGGGGGGGATGGACAGAGGGACGTGGGGACGTGGGGATGGACATGGGGACAGTGGGATGGATGGACATGGGGACATGGGGACATGGGGACAATGGGATGGACATGGGGACAGTGGGATGGATGGACATGGGGACGTGGGGACAATGGGGACAATGGGATGGACATGGGGACAGTGGGATGGATGGACAGACAGACATGGGGACAATGGGGACAATGGGATGGACAGAGGGACAGTGGGATGGATGGACACAGGGACATGGGGACGTGGGGACAATGGGATGGACATGGGGACAATGGGATGTACATGGGGACAGTGGGATGGATGGACAGACAGACATGGGGACAATGGGGACAATGGGATGGATGGACATGGGGACAATAGGATGGACATGGGGACATGGGGACGTGGGGACAATGGGATGGACATGAGGACAGTGGGATGGATGGACAGAGGGACAGTGGGATGGATGGACATGGGGACATGGGGACATGGGGACAATGGGATGGACATGGGGACAGTGGGATGGATGGACATGGGGACGCGGGGACAATGGGATGGACATGAGGACAGTGGGATGGATGGACACAGGGACATGGGGACGTGGGGACAATGGGATGGACGTGGGGACAATGGGATGTACATGGGGACAGTGGGATGGATGGACATGAGGACATGGGGACGTGGGGACAATGGGGACAATGGGATGGACATGGGGACAGTGGGATGGATGGACAGACAGACATGGGGACAATGGGGACAATGGGATGGACATGGGGACAGTGGGATGGATGGACATGGGGACAATAGGATGGACATGGGGACATGGGGACGTGGGGACAATGGGATGGACATGGGGACAGTGGGATGGATGGACACAGGGACACAGGGACATGGGGACATGGGGACAATGGGATGGACATGAGGACAGTGGGATGGATGGACATGGGGACATGGGGACGTGGGGACAATGGGGACAATGGGATGGACATGGGGACAGTGGGATGGATGGACAGAGGGACATGGGGACATGGGGACAATGGGATGGATGGACATGGGGACAGTGGGATGGATGGACAGAGGGACATGGGGACATGGGGACAATGGGATGGATGGACATGGGGACAGTGGGATGGATGGACAGAGGGACATGGGGACATGGGGACATGGGGGCATGGGGACAGTGGGAGGGATGGACACAGGGACATGGGGACATGGGGACATGGGGACAGTGGGATGGACATGGGGACAGTGGGATGGATGGACAGAGGGACATGGGGACAATGGGGACAATGGGATGGACATGGGGACAGTGGGATGGATGGACATGGGGACATGGGGACGTGGGGACAATGGGAGGGACATGGGGACAGTGGGATGGATGGACATGAGGACATGGGGAAATGGGGACAATGGGGACAATGGGATGGACATGGCGACAGTGGGATGGATGGACACAGGGACATGGGGACATGGGGACAATGGGGACAATGGGATGGACATGGGGACAGTGGGATGGACAGACAGAGGGACATGGGGACACTGACATGGACAGACATGAGGACATGGGGATATGGGGACACTGGGATGGACATGGGGACATGGGGACTGACAGACACAGGGACATGGGGACACTGGGATGGATGGACAGAGGGACATGGGGACATGAGGACATGGGGACAGTGGGATGGATGGACATGGGGACATGAGGACATAGGGATCTAGGGACAGTGGGATGCATGGATGCAGGGACATGGGGACATGGGGACAGTGGAATGGACATGGGGACAGTGGGATGGATGGACACAGGGACATGGGGACATGGGGACTGACCGACACAGGGACATGGGGACACTGGGATGGACATGGGGACACTGGGATGGATGGACAGAGGGACATGGGGACAGTGGGATGGATGGACACGGGGACATGGGGACATGGGGACAGTGGGATGGACATGGGGACAGTGGGACAGATGGACACAGGGACACAGGGATGTAGGGACACTGGGACGGACGGACATGGGGACATGGGGACATGGGGATGGACAGACACAGGGACACTGGGACAGACGGACACAGGGACCTGGGGGCACTGGGACGCTGGGATGGACAGACATGGGGATGTCACGGGTGTCACAGGTGTCACAGGTGTCACAACATGTCACAGCGTGTCACACCGTGTCCCAGCTCAGGGTGACACAGCCGAGCCCGACCATGGCCTCACCACTCACTGGTGTCCCAGGGCCACTGTGTCCCCATGTCCCCGTGTCCCTGTGTCCCTGTGTCTGTCTGTCCCCGTGTCCCCATGTCCCTGTCCATCTGTGTCCCCATGTCACTCTATCCCCATGTCCCTGTCCCCATGTCCCCATGTCCATCCCAGTGTCCCCATGTCCCACTGTGTCCCCGTGTCCCTGCGTCTGTCTGTCCCTGTGTCCATCTCAGTGTCCCCCTGTCCCCATGTCCCCATGTCCCCATGTCTGTGTGTCCCCGTGTCCGTGTGTCCCCATGTCCCACTGTGTCCCTGTGTCCCCATGTCCCCGTGTCTGTCTGTCCCCATGTCCCCATGTCCCTGTGTCCCCATGTCCCACTGTGTCCCCCTGTCCCCATGTCCCCGTGTCTGTCTGTCCCCGTGTCCCCCAGCACCCACAGGTGCCACCAAAGGTGTCCCCAGCACCCCCAGGTGACACCAGCACCCCGGGGTGCAGCCACCTGTCCCTGCCGGAGCCGAGGGAGTGGCCCTGGGTGACACAGGTGACACAGGTGACACCGCCCCGGGCCGTGTGGAGAGAGGGGGCGGCCCTGGGGACAAACTCCAGCCTGGCAGCGCGGCACGGAGTGGCACAGGTGGCACAGGTGGCATAGGTGACATGGAGTGGCACAGGTGGCACTGGTGGCACAGGTGGCACAGGTGACAGGTGCCAGGACACTGCCTGAGGGGACACAGGGGTCCCTGATGCCACCAAGGGTCCCCAGAAAAGTGCCACAGGTGCCACCAGTGTTGTGTCGCCAGTGCCACCTGCGATGTCCTGCGTGTGCCACGCGTGTGCCACAATGTCACACCTGTGTCACCTGTGTCACCTGTGCTGTGCTCTTGTCCTGGGGAGGCTGTGGGGACAGCCCAGTACCCAAAGGTGGCATTGGGGTCCCAAAGGTGACACCAGGGTCCCACAGGTGACATCAGCACCCAGAGGTGACCACAGGGCCCAGAGGTGACATCAGGGTGTCCCCAGTTCCCCCAGCACCTGGGGGTGTCCCTGTCCCTGTCCCTGTCCCTGTCCCTGTCCCCTACCCAGGGAGGTCCCTGTGCCTCTGGGGATGTCCCAGGTGTGTCCCAGGTGTGTCCCAGGAATATCCCAGGGGTGTCCCAAGAATGTCCCAAGGGTGTCCAAGATGTCCCAGAGGTGTCCCAGGTGTCCCAAGAGTGACCCAGGTGTGTCCCAAGGGTGTCCCAGGTGTCCTGGGGCTGTCCCAGGTGTCCAAAGAATGTCCCAGGTGTGTCCCAAGGGTGTCCCAAGGGTGTCCCAAGGGTGTCCCAAGTGTCCTGGATGAGTCCCAGGGGTCTCCCAGGTGTCCCGGGTATCCCAGGAATGTCCCAGGAATGTCCCAGGTGTGTCCCAGGGGTGTCCCAGGTGTCCCAGCTGTGTCCTGGGGGTGTCCCAAGAATGTCCCTCTTTTGTCCCGGGGGTGTCCCGCGTGCCCCAGGTGTCCTGGACCTGTCCCAGGAATGTCCCAGGAATGTCCCAGGTGTGTCCCAGGGGCGTCCCAGTTGTCTCAGGGATGTCCCTGGGGTGTGTCCCAGGTGTCCTGGGGATATCCCAGATGTGTCTTGGGCGTCCCAGGTGTGTCCCAGGAATGTCCCATGTGTGTCCCAGCTGTCCCAGGTGTGCCCCAGGTATCCTGGGGGTGTCTCAGGTGTGTCCCAGGTGTGTCCCAGGTGTCCTGGGGGTGTCCCAGGTGTCTCAGGGCTATCCCAGGGGTGTCCCAGGTGTGTCCCAGGTGTGTCCCAGGTGTGTCCCAGGTGTCCCAGGTGTGTCCCAGTTGTCTCAGGGGTGTCCCAGGTGTGTCCCAGGTGTCCCGGGGCTGTTCCAGGTGTTCCAGGGGTGTCCCAGGTGTGTCCCAAGTGTGTCTCAGGTGTATCTCAGATGTCTCCCAGGTGTCTCAGGGGTGTCCCAGGTGTGTCCCAGCTGTTCCAGGTGTGCCCCAGGTGTCCTGGGGGTGTCTCAGGTGTGTCCCAGGTGTCCTGGGGGTGTCCCAGGTGTCTCAGGGCTATCCCAGGGGTGTCCCAGGTGTGTCCCAAGTGTGTCCCAGGTGTATCTCAGATGTCTCCCAGGTGTCCCAGGTGTGTCCCAGGTGTTCCAGGTGTGTCCCAGGTGTCCTGGGGGTGTCCCAGGTGTCTCAGGGCTATCCCAGGTGTGTCCCAGGTGTGTTCCAGGTGTGTCCCAGGTGTCTCAGGGATGTCTCAGGTGTGTCCCCTGGTGTCCCATGTGTCCTGGGAGAGTCCCAGGGGTCTCCCAGAGTGTCCCAGGTGTGCCCTAGGTGTGGCCCAGGTGTGTCCCAGGGGTGCCCCAGGTGTGTCCCAAGTGCCCCAGGTATCTTGTGGGTGTCCCGGGGGTCTCCCAGGTGTGTCCCGGCTGTCCCGGGGGTGTCCCAGCGCTGTCCCCCCGCTGTGTGGCGGCGGTGGCGGGCGCGGGCCGGGCCCCGCGGCTTTGAATGAATCGTTAACCCGGGCCAATCTCAGCCCGGGCCAATCAGGGCCGCGGCCCCGGGCGGGTTTTACAGCGCCGCTGTCCCCACGGTGTCCCCACGGCCACCGGCGCTGTCACCCCAGTGCCACCACCGCCACCAGCGCGGCCGCCGCCCCTCGCCGCCATGCGCTGGCCCTGGCTGCTGTGGCTGCTGTCGCTGTCGCTGTCGCTGTCGCTGTCGCTGCCCGCGGCCGGCCCGGCCCGCCTTGGCCCCGGCGCGGCGCTGGTGGCGCTGGAGGCGCTGGTGGCGTCGGGCGAGGGACAATTGTCGCGCGGGGCGCTGGGGGCCCTCGTGGCGCGGGCGGGCGGCCGTGCGCAGTGCCGGGCCGAGCCGTGCGGAGAGGTGAGACCGCGCCCGCCGCCGCGGCGACAGCGACGGCGACAGCGGGGACACAGGGGACAAAGGGCGGCTGGCACCGCGCGGGGGGGGGGAAATAATGGGGGAATGGGGGTGGGGGGGGACACCTGGGAGCTGTGGGGGGGTCGTGTGGGATGTGAGTGTGTGCCACCTGTGCCACCTGTGCCACCTGTGCCACCTGTGCCACCTGTGCCACCTGGGCTGTGTGTGCTGGGCTGTGTCACCTGGGCTCTGTGTGTGGCAGGTAATGGGCGCCAAGTGTTCCGAGTGTGCCGTGTGCACCGTGTGTGTCACCTGTGCTGTGTCACCTGTGTCACCTGTGCCGTGTGTGCCAGGCCATGGGTGCCAAGTGTTCCGAGTGTGCCGTGTGCACCGTGTGTGTCACCTGTGCTGTGTCACCTGTGTCACCTGTGCCATGTGTGCCAGGTCATGGGTGCCATGTGCTCTGAGTGTGCCGTGTGCACTGTGTGTGTCACCTGTGCCACCTGTGCTGTCTGTGCCATGTGTGCCATCTCTCCTCTGTGTGTCACCTGTGCCACCTGTGCCACCTGTGCCACCTGGGCTGTGTGTGCTGGGCTGTGTGTGTCACCTGTGCCATGTGTGGCAGGTCATGGACGTCAAGTCCGAGTGTGCCATGTGCAGCGTGTGTGTCACCTGTGTCACCTGTGCCACCTGTGTCACCTGTGTCGTGTGTGGCAGGTAATGGGCGCCAAGTGTTCTGAGTGTGCCGTGTGCACCGTGTGTGTCACCTGTGTCACCTTTCTTGTGTGTGCCACCTGTGCTGTGTGTGTCACCTGTGTCACCTGTGCCACCTGTGCCGTGTGTGCCATCTCTCCTCTGTTTGTCACCTGTGCTGTGTGTGTCACCTGTGTCACCTGGTCTGTGTGTGTCACCTGTGTCACCTGTGCCGTGTGTGGCAGGTAATGGGCGCCAAGTGTTCTGAGTGTGCCGTGTGCACCGTGTGTGTCACCTGTGTCACCTTTCTTGTGTGTGCCACCTGTGCTGTGTGTGTCACCTGTGTCACCTGTGCCACCTGTGCCGTGTGTGCCATCTCTCCTCTGTTTGTCACCTGTGCTGTGTGTGTCACCTGTGTCACCTGGTCTGTGTGTGTCACCTGTGCCACCTGTGCCACCTGTGCCGTGTGTGCCATGTGTGCCATCTCTCCTCTGCTTGTCACCTGTGCTGTGTGTGCAACCTGTGCCACCTGGTCTGTGTGTGTCACCTGTGCCACCTGTGCTGTGTGTGCCAGACCATTGGTGACATGTCACAGTGTGTCACCTGTACTGTATGTGTCACCTGTGCTGTGTGTGCCATATGTCACCTGTGCCATCTGTGCTGTGTCACCTGGGCTCTGTGTGTGTCACCTGTGCCGTGTGTGGCAGGTCACGGGCACCGCGTGTTCTGAGTGTGCCGTGTGCACCGTGGGCGTCACCTGTGCCACCTGTGCCACCTGTGCCGTGCGTGTGTCACCTGTGATCCGTGTGCCGCCTGTGCCGTGTGTGCCAGGCCGTTTGTGCCATGTCACAGTGTGCCACCTGTGCCGTGCCACCCGTGCCAGGCCGTTTGTGCCATGTCACAGTGTGCCACCTGTGCTGTGCCACCCGTGCCAGGCCGTTTGTGCCATGTCACAGTGTGCCACCTGTGCCGTGCCACCCGTGCCGTGCGTGCCACGTGTGCGGCGTCTCCCTGTGACCTTTGTCCTTCCCTGTCCCCTCTCTCCCCTGTCGCTGTCCCCTGTCCCCTTGTGCCACCCTGTCCCTCCTGTCCCCCCCATCTCCTGTCCCCCCTGACGCCATCCCCGTGTCTCCCTGTGCCACCCTGTCCCCCCTGTCCCCACATCCCCCTGTCCCCCCTGTCCCCATGTCCTTTGTGCCACCCTGTGCCACCTTGTCCCCTTGTCCCCCGTCCCCTGTCCCCCCTGTCCCCACATCCCCCTGTCCCCCCTGTCCCCATGTCCTTTGTGCCACCCTGTGCCACCTTGTCCCCTTGTCCCCCCTGTCCCCTGTCCCCCCTGTCCCCACATCCCCCTGTCCCCCCTGTCCCCATGTCCTCTGTGCCACCCTGTGCCACCTTGTCTCCCCGTCCCCTTGTCCCCCCGTTCCGTGTCCCCCGATGCTGTGCCCATGTCCCCACGTCCCCCTGTCTCCCCTGTGCCCTCTCCCTTGTCCTCCCTGTCCCCCCCTGTGCCCCCTGTGCCACCCTGTCCCCTTTTTCCCCCTTGTCCCCCCTGTCCCCCTGACACTGTCCCCTGTCCCTCCCTGTCCCCTGTCCCTTTGTCCCTCCCTGTCCCCTGTCCCTTTGTCCCCCTGTCCCCTGTCCCCCCGTCCCCCTATGCCACCCCGTCCCTTGTGCCACCCTGTCCGCCCTCACCTCCTGTCCCCTGTCCCCTCTGTCCCCCTGTGCCACCCTGTCCCTCCTGTCCCCCCTGACACCATCCCCACGTCCCCATGTCCTCCCTGTCCTCCCTGATGCTGTCCCTCTGTCCCCCTGTGCCACTCTGTCCCCTGTCCCTCCCTGTCCCCTGTCCCCCTGTTCCCTGTCCCCCCGACGCTGTCCCCATGTCCCCACGTCCCTCTATCCCCTGTCCCCCCTGTCCCCCCGTCCCCTGTCCCACCTGACGCCATCCCCGTGTCTCCCTGTGCCACCCTGTCCCCCCCGTCCCATGTTCCCCTTGTCCCTCCCTGTCCCCTTGTCCCCTCTGTTCCCTGTCCCCCCGACGCTGTCCCCATGTCCCCACGTCCCCCAATCCCCTTGTCCACCCTGTCCCCTGTCCCCTGTCCCCCCTGACGCTGTCCCTGTCCCTCCCTGTCCACCCTGTCCCCTATCCCCTGTCCCCTTGTCTCCTGTCCCCCTGTCCCCTGTCCCCTGTCCCCCGTCCCCCTTGTCTCCTGTCCCCTGCCCTCCCTGTCCCTGTCCCTGTCTGTCCCCTGTCCCCCTGACGCTGTCCCTGTCCCCTGTCCCCTGTCTCTGTCCTTGTCTGTCCCCTGTCCCCCTGACGCTGTCCCTGTCCCCTGTCCCTGTCCCCTGTCCCCCTGACGCTGTCCCTGTCCCCTGTCTCTGTCCCTATCTGTCCCCTGTCCCCCTGACGCTGTCCCTGTCCCCTGTCCCCCTGACGCTGTCCCTGTCCCTGTCCCTGTCTGTCCCCTGTCCCCCTGACGCTGTCCCTGTCCCCTGTCCCCCCTGACGCTGTCCCTGTCCCCGCAGTGTCCCTCGGTGCCAGCGCTGCTGGCCCTGGCCGGGCAGGGCCCGGGTGGCACCGCGGGGCTCGAGGCCACCGAGCTGTCCTGGCTGGGGGCGGCCGTGGTGGCCACGCTCAGGGACCCCCCGGCCACCTGCGGGGACACCGGCGGGGACACCCGTGGGGACACTGAAGAGGACACCAATGGTGACACCAATGGGGTCATCGATGGGGACATCCATGGTGACACCGATGGAGACATCCATGGGGACACCAATGGGGACACCGACGGGGACACCAACGGTGACATCCACGGGGATACCAATGGTGACACTGAAGGTGACACCAAGGCCACCACAGGGTCCTGGGCCAGCCGTGTCCGAGCCCTGCATCACCAGTTTGTCACCGATGTCACCGGCGATGTCACCGGTAATGTCACCGGCGATGTCACCGTCACTGTCACCGGCCGTGGTGGCCCCGGGCTGCGGGAGGTGGCCGAGCTGCTGGCGGCCATCGAGCCCAACTACCGCGGGGACAACGGGCACCAGGTGAGGGGACACGGGGACACGGGGACACGGGGAGGGACAGGGGACATGTGAGGGTCAGGGGGGACGTGGGGACATGGGGACACAGGGGGACAGTGGGACATGGGCACGTGGGGGCATGGGGACATCAGGGGACACATGGGGACATGGGGACATGAGGGTGGCATGGGGAACAAGGGGACACAAGGACATGGGGACATGGGGACATGGGGACACAGGGGGACATGAGGAGACAGGGGGACATGGGGACACGGGGACACGGGGACACAGGGACATGGGGAGGGACAGGGGACATGTGAGGGTCAGGGGGGACGTGGGGACATGGGGACACAGGGGGACAGTGGGACATGGGCACGTGGGGGCATGGGGACATCAGGGGACACATGGGGACATGGGGACATGAGGGTGGCATGGGGAACAAGGGGACACAAGGACATGGGGACATGGGGACATGGGGACACAGGGGGACATGAGGAGACAGGGGGACATGGGGACACGGGGACACGGGGACACAGGGACATGGGGAGGGACAGGGGACATGTGAGGGTCAGGGGGGACGTGGGGACATGGGGACACAGGGGGACAGTGGGACATGGGCACGTGGGGGCATGGGGACATCAGGGGACACATGGGGACATGGGGACATGAGGGTGGCATGGGGAACAAGGGGACACAAGGACAGGGGACATGGGGACACAGGGGGGCATGGGGAGACACGGGGGGACATGGGGACATGGGGACACAGGGGGACATGAGGAGACACAGGGGGACATGGGGACCACAAGGACATGGGGGGACATGGGGACACGAGGGGACATGGGGACACGAGGGTGGCATGGGGAACAAGGGGACACAGGTGGGACACGGGGACATGGGGACACGAGGGTGGCATGGGGACATGGGGGGACATGGGGACACAAGAGGACACGGGGGGGCACAGGGGGACATGGGGGGACACGGGGTGTGGCCTGGGGAGGGGACAGGTGGCCTTGGGGCACAGAGAGGTGACACAGCACGGCCACCTGTCCGTGGGGACGCTGTGCCCTGGGGAGGTGACAAATGTCCCACTGTGCCCTGGGCAGGTGACACCCCTGGTGCCACGGTGGCAGTGTCCGGGTGACATTTGGGTGACATTAGGGTGACCTGAGGGTGACACGGTGACATTTGGGTGCCACAGGCCTGCGTGGACGCTCGGGGGGTGCTGGCAGCTGCCACCGGGATGTCCCCAAGGTTGGGGACAGGCCGGGTGCTGGTGGCACTCGGGGTCCTGGTGCTGCGCGGCCACCGCCTCTGCCCTGGGGACAGCGGGGACAGCGGGGACACGGCCAGCCCCCGGTGTGGGGACAGCAGCTGGCACCTTGGGGACACCGGTGACACGGACACGGCCCATGGGGACACGGACGCCTGGCACTGTGGGGACACCGGTGACATCAACGCCTCCCGTGGGGACACGGACAGCAAGCACGGTGACACTGCCACCCTCCTTGGGGACACGGACACCTGGCACGGTGACAGCCACCCCGGGGACATCGAGAGCCACCACGGCCCCACGGCGGCCAGCTCTGGGGACAGCGGTGACAATGTCACTGTCCCCACGGCCACCAACAGCACCGAGCGTGGGGAGCAGCTGGGTGTCACCGAGAGTGAGTGGGGACAGGGATGGGGACAGGGATGGGGACAGGGATGGGGACAGGGATGGGGACAGGGACAGGGACAGGGACAGGGACAGGGATGGGGACAGGGGACAGGGATGGGGACAGGGATGGGGACAGGGATGGGAATGGGGACAGGGGACACGGATGGGGACACTGACCCTGTGTTCCCTGTCCCTGTTCCCATCCCTGTCCCCCATCCCTGTCCCCATCCCTGTCCCCATCCCTGTCCCCATCCCGGTCCCCATCCCTGTCCCCATCCCTGTCCCCATCCCTGTCCCTGTCCCTGTCCCTGTCCCTGTCCCTGTCCCTGTCCCTGTCGCAGGGTACCTGCTGGGGACACTGACGGCTCTGGCGCTGGCGCTGGTGCCGCTGGTGGCGCTGGCCCTGGTGTTGTGTCCCCGCTGTCCCCCGTGCTCGCGCTGTCCCCACGGTGCCGGATGTCGCCGCTGTCGCCGCTGTCGCCTGTGTCCCCCGCGCTGGTGGCGCCCCCTGCTGGACGGGCTGGCGGCCGGGGCGCTCAGCGGGGACGCGCTGCTGCACGTGCTGCCCGAGGTGGGGACATCGGGGACATCGGGGACACTGGGGACAGTGGGGACATTGGGGACACTGGGGACATTGGGGACACCTCGGGGACATTGGGGACACTGGGGACATTGGGCACAGCGGGGGGACATTGGGGTCATTGGGGACATTGGGGACATTGGGGATATTGGGGACACTGGGGATATTGGGGACATCGAGGTTATTGGAGACATTGGGGACATTGGGGACATTGGGGGCTTTGGGGGCTTTGGGGACACTGGGGACATTGGGGAGACCATAGGGACATTGGAGACGTCAGGGACAGCATGGGGAAAAGGGGACATTGGGGAAAGTGGGGACACTGGGGACACTGGGGACCTTGGGGGGACAGCGGGGCCATTGGGGACACTGGGGACATTGGGGACAGTGGGGACGCTGGGGGGATTGGGGACAGTGGGCAAGCTGGGGACATTGGGAACATCAAGGGGACACTGGGGACATTGGGGACATTGGGAGGATTGGAGACATTGGGGACATTGGGGACACTGAGGGCATTTGGGACATTGGAGACTGTTGGGGACATCAGGGGCACTGGGGACATTGGGGACATTGGGGGACATTTGGGGACATTTGGGGACATGGAGGGACATGAGGGACACTGAGGGGACAGGGGATGGGGGACATGGGGGACAGGGGAGGATTTGAGGGGACACAGGGACAGGGGGACATTGGGGGGGACATTGAGGACACACTGGGGGCGTGGAGGGACAGGGGATTGGGGACATTGGGGGGACATAAGGGGCACAAGGGGTGGCACTGGGGACATGGTGGGGACACATGGTAGGAGGGGGACATCGATGCCACCACGTGTCACTGATGTCACCAACAGGCCCTGGGGGTGCACAGCCACTCGGATGGGGGACACTGATGTCACTGATGTCACTGATGTCACTGATGTCCCCGATGTCCCCGCAGGCCCTGGGGGTGCACAGCCACGGGGGACACTCGGAGCACGGGGGTGACACTGATGTCACTGATGTCACTCGTGTCCCTGCAGGCCCTGGGGGTGCACAGCCACTCCAATGGGGGACACTCGGAGCAGGGGGGTGACGCTGATGTCACCGATGTCACCGATGTCCCCGATGTCCCCGCAGGCCCTGGGGGTGCACAGCCACTCGCACGGGGGACACTCGGAGCACGGGGGTGATGCTGATGTCACCGATGTCACCGATGTCCCCCATGTCCCCACAGGCCCTGGGGGTGCACAGCCACGGGGGACACTCAGAGCAGGGGGGTGACACTGATGTCACTGATGTCACTGATGTCACCGATGTCACCACATGTCCCCGATGTCCCCGCAGGCCCTGGGGGTGCACAGCCACGGGGGACACTCGGAGCAGGGGGGTGACACTGATGTCACTGATGTCACTGATGTCACCGATGTCACTGATGTCACCGATGTCCCCGCAGGCCCTGGGGGTGCACAGCCACTCCAATGGGGGACACTCGGAGCACGGGGGGGACACTGATGTCACCATGTGTCACCAATGTCCCCACAGGCCCTGGGGGTGCACAGCCACGGGGGACACTCGGAGCACAGGGGTGACGCTGATGTCACCGATGTCCCCAATGTCCCCAATGTCCCCGCAGGCCCTGGGGGTGCACAGCCACGGGGGACACTCGGAGCACGGGGGGGACACTGATGTCACCGATGTCACCACATGTCACTCGTGTCCCCGCAGGCCCTGGGGGTGCACAGCCACGGGGGACACTCGGAGCAGGGGGGGGACACTGATGTCACCGATGTCACCAATGTCCCCAATGTCCCCGCAGGCCCTGGGGGTGCACAGCCACGGGGGACACTCGGAGCACGGGGGGGACACTGATGTCACCGATGTCACTGATGTCACCGATGTCACCACGTGTCACCGATGTCCCCGCAGGCCCTGGGGGTGCACAGCCACGGGGGACACTCGGAGCACGGGGGGGACACTGATGTCACCGATGTCACCGATGTCCCCGATGTCCCCGCAGGCCCTGGGGGTGCACAGCCACGGGGGACACTCGGAGCACGGGGGGGACACTGATGTCACCGATGTCCCCAATGTCCCCAATGTCCCCGCAGGCCCTGGGGGTGCACAGCCACGGGGGACACTCGGAGCACGGGGGGGACACTGATGTCACCGATGTCCCCGATGTCCCCGCAGGCCCTGGGGGTGCACAGCCATGGGGGACACTCGGAGCAGGGGGTGACACTGATGTCACCGATGTCACCGATGTCCCCGATGTCCCCGCAGGCCCTGGGGGTGCACAGCCACGGGGGACACTCGGAGCACGGGGGTGACACCCACAGCCCCCCCTGGGAGCTGCTGGCCGTGCTGGGGGGGCTCTACGGGGGCTTCGTCCTGGAGCGGCTGCTGGGGGGGCTGGGAGCGCCCCCCGAGGAGGTGGGGACACCTCGGGGACACTGGGGACACTGGGGGACAGTGGGGTCACTGGGGGGGCATTGGGGACATTGGGGACATTGGGGGCATTGGGGACATTGGGGGGATTGGGGACAGTGGGGGGATTGGGGACACTGGGGGCATTGGGGTGACATTTGGGACATTGGGGACACTGGGGGGACATTGGGGACACTGGGGGGCATTGGGAACATTGGGGGGACATTGGGGGGACATTGGGGGGACATTGGGGTACTGAGAGCACCCCTCAAGGCAGTGGGGACACCTCGGGGACACTGGGGACACTGGGGGCACAGTGGGGTCACTGGGGGACATTGGGGACAGTGGGGGGATTGGGGACATTGGGGGCATTGGGGTGACATTTGGGACATTGGGGACACTGGGGGGACACTGGGGACACTGGGGGGACATTTGGGACACTGGGGGGACATTGGGGGGACATTGGGGGGACATTGGGGTACTGGGAGCGCCCCTCAAGGCAGTGGGGACACCTCGGGGACACTGGGGACACTGGGGGCACAGTGGGGTCACTGGGGGGCATTGGGGACATTGGGGGGATTGGGGACATTGGGGGGGATTGGGGACATTGGGAGCATTGGAGACACTGGGGACATTGGGGACACTGGGGGGACATTTGGGACATTGGGGACACTGGGGGGACATTGGGGGGGATATTGGGGTACTGGGAGAGCCCCTCAAGGCAGTGGGGACACCCAAGGGACACTGGGGACACTGGGGGCACAGTGGGGTCACCGGGGGGCATTGGGGACATTGGGGGGATTGGGGACATTGGGGGGGATTGGGGACATTGGGAGCATTGGAGACATTGGGGACATTGGGGACACTGGGGGGACATTTGGGACATTGGGGACACTGGGGGGACATTGGGGGGACATTGGGGTACTGGGAGCGCCCCCCAAGGTGGTGGGGACACCCAAGGGGCACTGGGGACACTGGGGGGACATTGGAGACACCGAGGGGGCATTGGGGGGACATTGAGGGGACGTTGGGGACGTTGGGGGGATTGGGGACATTGGGGACATTGGGGGGACATTGGGGACATTGGGGACACTGGGGGGACACTGGGGACACTGGGGACACTGGGGGGACATTGGGGAGACACTGGGGACACTGGGGGACATTGGAGACACCGAGGGGGCATTGCGGGGACATTGAGGGGACGTTGGGGACGTTGGGGGGATTGGGGACATTGAGGACATTGGGGGGACATTGGGGACATTGGGGGACATTGGGGGACTTTGGGGACATTGGGGGACATTGGGGGGACATGGGGACATTGGGGGACATTGGGGGGACATTGGGGACACTGGGGGGACACTGGGGGGACATTGGAGACACCGAGGGGGCATTGGGGGGACATTGAGGGGACGTTGGGGACGTTGGGGGGATTGGGAACACTGGGGACATTGAGGGCATTGGGGGCATTGGGGACACTGGGGGGACACTGGGGGGACATTGGGGACACTGGGAGGATTGGGAAGATCGAGGACATTGATGTAATTTGGGACATTGTGGGAATTGGGGGGATTTGGGACATTGGGGGGGACATTGAGGACGTTGGGGACACTGAGGGGACATTGGGGACACTGCGGGAATTTGGGGCGCTGGAGGAATTGGGGACATTGGGGGCGTTTTTGGGGTGGGGGGCTCCAAGGCAGGTTGGGCTGGGGAGCGGATTTGGGGTTCAGTGAGTCTGGGGGCGTCTCCTGCTGATGGGGGGGGCGGTTTTGGGGTACAGAACCCCCTCCCCCCGCAGGAGAAGGACGGAGACCCCGCCCCTGACCCCGCCCAGAGCACGCAGGAACTGACCAATCAGGGTAGGGCACCAAATCCCCCCAAAACTCCCCAAATTCTGCCCTAAAACCCCACAACCTCCCCCAAAAAACTCCTCAAATTCTGCCCTAAAACCACCCAAATTCTGCCCCAAAAATCCCCCCCAAAACTCCCCAAATTCTGCGCTAAAACTCTCCAAATCCACCCCAAAAAATTCCCCCAAATTCTGCTCCAAATCCCCCAAAACCTCCTCAAATTTCCCCCAAAACTCCTCAAATATCCCCAAACCCCCCCCAAAACTCCTCAATCCCCCCAAAATTCCTCAAATCTCCCCAAATTCTCCCCAAAACTCCTCAAATCCCCCCAATCTTCCCCCAAATCTCCCCAATTTCCCCCCCAAAACTCCTCAAATTACCCCCAAAATTCCCTCTGAAATCTCTCTAATCCCCATTAAATACCCCAAATCCCCCCAGGACCCTCCAAATTCCCTCCCAAACCTCCTCAAATCCCCCCGAAAATTCCCCAAATCCTCCCAACCCCCCCCAAACTCCCCAAACCCCCCAAAAGCCCCCGAGTTCCCCAAATTCTGCCACAAAACTCCTCAAATCTCCCCAATCTTCCCTCCCAAAACTCCTCAAATCTCCCTAATCTTCCCCCAAACACCCCCAAATCTCCCCAATTTCCCCCCCAAAACTCTCCAAATTTCTCCCAAAACTCCCCAAATTCCCTCCCAAAACTCCCCAAATTCCCTCCCAAAAACTCCTCAAAGCTCCCCAATTTTTCCCCCAAAACTCCTCAAATTTCCTGCGAAACTTCCCAATGAAACGACTCAAATTCCCCCATAAATCCTCAAATTCCCCAAATTCTGCCCCCAAACTCCTGAAATCTCCCCAAAACCCCTCAAATCTCCCCAAAAGCCCCCCAAAAATCCCCCTGAAACTCCTCAAATCCCCACGAAATTCCCCAAACCGCCCCCAATCCTCTCCCAAAACTCCTCGATTCTCCCCCAGACCCCTCCAAATTCCCCTCCCAAAACTCTTCAAATCCCCACGAAATTCCCCAAATTCCCCTCAAAATTCCCCAAATCCCCTCAAAACTCCCCCGGCAAAAGGGGGGCGGTGCCGACCCAGGTGGGACTCGAACCCACAATCCCCAGCTCCGGAGGCTGATGCCTTGTCCATTAGGCCACTGGGCCGGGCGCGGGCCGCGGGCGCCGGGCGCCACCTGGGGGCGCTCCGGGGGACAGCGGGGACCCTGGGGGGGACACGGGGGGGACATTGGGGGGACATTGGGGACATTGGGGGGAAACTGGGGATATTGGGGGGATATTGGGGGGAAATTGGGGGGACATTGGGGGGATATTGGGGATATTGGGGGGACATTGGGGGGACATTGGGGATATTGGGGACATTGGAGACATTTGGGGGGACATTGGGGGGATATTGGGGACATTGGAGACATTTGGGGGGACATTGGAGGGACATTGGGGGGACATTGGAGGGACATTGGGGGGACATTGGGGGGACATTGGGGATATTGGGGACATTGGGGGGACATTAGGGAGATATTTGGGATATTGGAGGGACATTGGGAATATTGGGGACATTGGAGACATTTGGGGGGATATTGGGGGGATATTGGGGATATTGAGGGGATATTGGGGGGACATTGGGGATATTGGGGACATTGGGGGGATATTGGGGACATTGGGGGGATATTGGGGATATTTGGAGGGGATGTTGAGGGATATTGATGATATTGGGGGGATATTGGGGGGATATTGAGGGGATATTGAGGATATTGGGGGGATATTGGGGACATTGGGGGGACATTGGGGATATTGGGGACATTGGGGGGATATTGGGGGGACATTGGGGGGATATTGAGGATATTGGGGGGATATTGGGGACATTGGGGGGACATTGGGGGGATATTGGGGGGATATTGGGGGGATATTGAGGATATTGGGGGGATATTGGGGACATTGGGGGGACATTGGGGGGATATTGGGGACATTGGGGGGAAACTGGGGATATTGGGGGGATATTGGGGACATTGGGGGGAAACTGGGGATATTGGGGGGATATTGGGGACATTGGGGGGAAACTGGGGATATTGGGGGGATATTGGGGACATTGGAGACATTTGGGGGGATATTGGGGGGATATTGGGGATATTGGGGGGATATTGGGGATATTTGGAGGGGATGTTGAGGGATATTGATGATATTGGGGGGATATTGGGGACATTGGGGGGATATTGGGGGGATATTGGGGGGATATTGGGGGGATATTGGGGACATTGGGGGGACATTGGGGGACATTGGGGGGACATTGGGGAGATATTTGGGATATTGGGGGGACATTGGGGATATTGGGGACATTGGAGACATTTGGGGGGATATTGGTGGGATATTGGGGACATTGGGGGGATATTGGGGATATTTGGAGTGGATGTTGAGGGATATTGATGATATTGGGGGGATATTGGGGACATTGGGGGGACATTGGGGATATTGGGGACATTGGGGGGATATTGGGGGGATATTGGGGACATTGGAGACATTTGGGGAGATATTGGGGGGATATTGGGGATATTGAGGGGATATTGGGGGGACATTGGGGATATTGGGGACATTGGGGGATATTGGGGATATTTGGAGGGGATGTTGAGGGATATTGATGATATTGGGGGGATATTGGGGACATTGGGGGGACATTGGGGGGATATTGGGGAAATTGGGGGAGTATTGGGGGGACATTGGGAATATTTGGGGGCATATTGAGGACATTGGAGACATTTGGGGGGATATTGGGGGGACATTGGGGGATATTTGGGATATTAGGGGGATATTGGGGACATTGGGGGGACATTTGGGATATTGGGGACATTGGGGGGATATTGGGGGGATATTGGGGGGATATTGAGGGGATATTGAGGATATTGGGGGGATATTGGGGACATTGGGGGGACATTGGGGGACATTGGGGGGACATTGGGGGGACATTGGAGGGATATTGGGGACATTGGGGGGACATTGGGGGGGATATTGGGGGGACATTGAGGACATTGGAGACATTTGGGGGGATATGGGGGGATATTTGGGATATTAGGGGGCTATTGGGGACATTGGGGGGACATTGGGGATATTGGGGACATTGGGGGGACATTGGGGGACATTGGGGGGATATTGGGGGGACATTGGGGGGATATTGAGGATATTGGGAGGATATTGGGGACATTGGGGGGACATTGGGGGACATTGGGGGGACATTGGGGGATATTGGGGGGATATTGAGGGAATATTGGGGGGACATTGGGAATATTTGGGGGCATATTGAGGACATTGGAGACATTTGGGGGGATATTGGGGGGATATTTGGGACATTGGGGGGATATTGGGGACACTGGGAACATTGGGGGACATTGGGGGGATATTGGGGGGATATTGGGGGCATTTGGGGGCATATTGAGGACATGGGGGACATTTGGGGGGATATTTGGGACACTTGGGGGGATATTGGGGGGATACTGGGGACACTTGGGGAGATATTGGGGATACTGGGGACATTTGGGGGGACTGTCCCCAGGTGTCCCCAGGTGTCCCCGGGTGACCCGCGGGTGCCCTGTGCTGACCCCTGTCTCTCTCTCCCTCTCTGTCTGTGTCTGTCCCGGTGTATGCCGTGTCTGTCTGTCCCGTGTCTGTCTGTCCCATGTCTGTCTGTCCCGTGTCTGTCTGTCTGTCCCGTGTTTGTCTGTCCTGTGTCTGTCTGTCCCCCATGTTCTTGTATCCCCATGTCTCTCTCATCTGTCCCGTGTCTGTCCTGGTGTATCCTGCGTCTGTCTGTCTGTCTGTCTGTCCCGGTCTATCCCGTGTCTGTCGGTTTGTCTATCCCATGTCTGTCTGTCTGTCTGTCTGTGTGTCTGTCTGTCTCTCCCGTGTCTATCCCGTGTCTATCCCGGTCTGTCACGGTGTATCCCGTGTCTGTCTGTCCGTGTGTCCGTCTGTCCCGTGTCTGTCTGTGTTATCTGTCTGTGTGTGTGTCTGTCTGTCCCGTGTCTATCTGTCTGTCTGTGTGTCCGTCTGTCCCGTGTCTGTCTCTCTGTCTGTGCTGGTGTATCCTGTGTCCGTCTATCCCGTGTCTGTCTGTGTATCTGTGTGCGTCTGTCTGTCCCGTGTCCATCTGTCCCATGTCTGTCTGTGTATCTGTGTGTGTCTGTCTATCCCATGTCTGTCTGTCTGTCTGTCTGTGTGTCCGTCTACCCCGTGTCTGTCTGTGTTATCTGTCTGTGTGTGTGTCTGTCTGTCCCGTGTCTGTCCCATCTCTGTCTGTTTGTCCCGTGTCTGTCCCGTATCTATCCCGTGCCTGTCTGCCTGTCGGTCTGTCTATCCCGTGTCTGTCTGTGTGTCTGTCTGTGTGTGTGTGTCTGTCTGTCCTGGTCTATCCCGCGTCTGTCTGTCCCGTGTCTGTCTCTCTGTCTGTCTATCCCGTGTCTGTCTATCCCATGTCCGTCTGTCCTGGTCTATCCCGTATCTGTCTGTCTGTCCCTGTCTGTCCCCTGTCTGTCTGTCTGTCTGTCTGTCCCGTGTCTGTCCTGTGTCTGTCCCTGTGTCCATCTGTCTGTCCCGTGTATGTCTGTCCCTGTCTATCCCGTGTCTATCCCGTGTCTATCCCGTGTCTGTCCGTGTGTCTGTCCCGTGTCCGTGTGTCCATGTGTCCGTCTGTCTATCCCGTGTCTGTGCTGTGTCTATCCCGTGTCCATCCCGTGTCCGTCCCGTGTCCATCCCGTGTCCGTGTGTCCGTCTGTCTGTCCCGTGTCCGTGTGTCCGTGTGTCCGTGTGTCCGTGTGTCTGTCTGTCTATCCCGTGTCTATCCCGTGTCTGTCCCGTGTCCGTCCCGTGTCCGTCCGTCAGTCCCAGGCCCGGGCCGCGCGCAGGCGCTGTTGCTGTCGGCAGGGGGCGCCGTTCACCGCCTGGCGGACGGGCTCGCGCTCGGCTCCGCCTTCGCCGCTTCCGGCAGCGCCGGGGCCGCCGCGGGGGCGGGGCTGGCCCTGCACGAGCTGCCGCGCGCCTTCAGTAAGGGGCGGGGCCTGGGGGAAAGGGGCGGGGCCTCGGGAAGGGGGCGAGGTTATTGGGATGGGGGAGGGGCTGGCCCTGCACGAGATGCCGCGCGCCTTCAGTAAGAGGCGGGGCCTGGGGAAAGGGGCGGGGCTATGGGGACGGGGGCGGGGCTGGCCCTGCACGAGCTGCCGCGCGCATTCAGTAAGGGGCGGGGCCTGGGGAATGGGGCGGGGCTATGGGAACGGGGGCGGGGCTGGCCCTGCACGAGCTGCCGCGCGCCTGCAGTAAGGGGCGGGGCCTGAGGGGAAGAGGGCGGGGCTATGGGCACGGAGGCGGGGCTGGCCCTGCACAGGCTTGCCGCAGGCTCTCTGGGAAAGGAGCGGGGCTACGGGGAGGAGGCGGGGCCTCTGGATGGGGCGGGGCCTCTGTATTGGGGCGGGGCTTTGTGCCGAGGGGCGGGGCCTGCGCGGAGGGGGTGGAGCCTGGGAGTGCTCAGGGGCTCTCGGTGTCGCTGTCCCCACGGGTGACACCTGACCGTGTTTGGGGACAGAGCTCTGAGTGCGGCTGTCCCTGCGGGTGACACCTGGCGCTGTCCCGTGTTTGGGGACATTTCTGAGCGCGGCTCTCCCCGTGTTTCGGGACATTTCTCAGTGTCACTGTCCCGAGTTTGGGGACATTTCTGAGTGTCGCTGTCCCGCATGTGACACCTGGCACTGTCCCGCGTTTGGGGTCATTTCTCAGTGTCACTGTCCCGAGTTTGGGGACATTTATCTCAGCGTCACTGTCCCCACAGGTGACACCTGGCACTGTCCCGTGTTTGGGGACATTTCTGAGTGCGGCTGTTCCCGAGTTTGGGGACATTTCTCAGTGTCACTGTCCCGTGTTTGGGGACAGTTCTGAGTGCAGCTGTCGCGTGTTTGGGGACATTTCTCAGTGTTGCTGTCCCGAGTCTGGGGACATTTATCTCAGTGTCATTGTCCCCGCAGGTGACGCGCTGGCGCTGTCCCGAGTTTGGGGACATCTCTCAGTGCAGCTCTCTCTGTGTTTGGGGACATTTCTCAGTGTCACTGTCCAGAGTCAGGGAACATTTCTCTCACTGTCGCTGTCCCCGCAGGTGACACGCTGGCGCTGTCCCGAGTTTGGGGACACTTCTCAGTGTAGCTGTCCCGTGTTGGGGGACATTTCTGTCATTGTTATTGTCCCCGCAGGTGACGCGCTGGCGCTGTATTTGGGGACAGTTCTGAGTGCAGCTCTCTCTGTGTTTGGGGACATTTCTCAGTGTCACTGTCCCGAGTCAGGGGACATTTCTGGCAGTGTCGCTGTCCCCGCAGGTGACACGCTGCTGCTGTCCCTGTTTGGGGACATCTCTCACTGTCGCTGTCCCCGCAGGTGACGCGCTGCTGCTGTCCCTGTTTGGGGACATCTCTCAGTGTCGCTGTCCCACAGGTGACGCGCTGGCGCTGTCCCTGTTTGGGGACATCTCTCACTGTCGCTGTCCCCGCAGGTGACGCGCTGCTGCTGTCCCTGTTTGGGGACATCTCTCACTGTCGCTGTCCCGCAGGTGACGCGCTGCTGCTGTCGCAGGCCGGGCTGGGCACCCGCCGCACGGTGGCGCTGGCCGCGGCCGGGGCGCTGCCGGTGCTGCCGGGGGGTGGTGGCCGGGCTGGCCCTGGGGGCCGCTCCCGCCGCCCGCACCTGGCTGGCGGCCCTGGGCGGGGGCTTCCTGCTGCACCTGGCGCTGTGCCACATGGTGAGGGACACGGGGGACACTGGGGGGATTGGGGACACTGGGGGGATTGGGGACATCGGGGACATCGGGGGGATTGGGGGCATTGGGGATTCCTGCTGCACCTGGCGCTGTGCCACATGGTGAGGGACACGGGGACATCGGGGGGATTGGGGACATCGGGGGGATTGGGGACATTGGGGACATTGGGGACATTGGGGATTCCTGCTGCACCTGGCGCTGTGCCACATGGTGAGGGACACGGGGACACTGGGGGGATTGGGGACATCGGGGGGATTGGGGACATCGGGGGGATTGGGGGCATTGGGGATTCCTGCTGCACCTGGCGCTGTGCCACATGGTGAGGGACATTGGGGACACTGGGGGGATTGGGGACATTGGGGACATCGGGGGGATTGGGGGCATTGGGGATTCCTGCTGCACCTGGCGCTGTGCCACATGGTGAGGGATACGGGGACACTGGGGGGATTGGGGACACTGGGGGGATTGGGGACACTGGGGGGATTGGGGACATTGGGGACATTGGGGACACTGGGGGGATTGGGGACATTGGGGACACTGGGGGGGTTGGGGACATTGGGGGGATTGGGGACATCGGGGGCATTGGGGGCATTGGGGACACTGGGGGGATTGGGGGCATTGGGGGCATTGGGGCTTCCTGCTGCACCTGGCGCTGTGCCACGTGGTGAGGGACACGGGGACACTGGGGGGATTGGGGACATCGGGGGGATTGGGGACATTGGGGGGATTGGGGACATCGGGGACATCGGGGGGATTGGGGACATTGGGGGCATTGGGGATTCCTGCTGAACCTGGCGCTGTGCCACATGGTGAGGGACATGGGGACATCGAGGGGATTGGGGACACTGGGGGGATTGGGGACATCGGGGGCATTGGGGACATTGGGGACACTGGGGGGATTTGGGACATTGGGGGCATTGGAGATTCCTGCTGCACCTGGCGCTGCGCCACATGGTGAGGGACATGGGGACATCGGGGGGATTGGGGACATTGGGGACATTGGAGGCATTGGGGACACTGGGGACATTGGGGATTCCTGCTACACCTGGCGCTGTGCCACATGGTGAGGGACATTGGGGGACATTGGGGACACTGGGGGGATTGGGGACATTGGGGACATCGAGGGGATTGGGGACATTGGGGGGATTGGGGGGATTGGGGACATTGGGGGGATTTGGGACATTGGGGGGATTGGGGACACTGGGGGAATTGGGGACATTGGGGACATCGAGGGGATTGGGGACATTGGGGGGATTGGGGACATTGGGGGGGTTTGGGACATTGGGGGGATTGGGGACATTGGGGACATCGGGGGGGATTGGGGACACTGGGGGGATTGGGGACATCAGGGACATTGGGAACATTGGGGGACATTGGGAACATTGGGGGGATTGGGGACATCGGGGACATTGGGGACATCGGGGACATTGGGGACATTGGGGACATTGGGGGGATTGGGGACACAGTGGCATCAAGGGAACTCTGGGGACCATGGTGTGACCCTCAGGTGTCCCACAGGTGCTTGTGGGTACCTGTAGCTGTCACATGGGTACTCCCAAGTGACCCCAGGTGACACTCAGGTGTCCCCAGGTGACACTGAGATGACACTCAGGTGACACTCAGGTGACACTCAGGTGACACTGCCGTGTCCCCAGGTGCCGGCCATGCTGTCCGTGCGCTCCCCCCCGCCCCTGGGCGCTGCTGGCGCTGCAGAGCGCGGGGCTGCTCGGGGGGGTGGGCGCTGCTGCTGCTGCTGGCCCTCAACGAGCAGGGCGACGAGCACTGACACACCTGGGCACAGCTGGGCACACCTGGGCACAGCTGGGACACACCTGGATGGAGCTGGAACATTCCTGGATACACCTGGACACACCTGGGCACACCAGGACAAAAATGGACACAATTGTAACACACCTGGATGCACCTGGACACACGTGGACACACCCAGGCACACCCGGGCACACCTGGATACACCTGGACACGCGTGGACACACCTGGAACACACCTGGATGGAGCTGGAACACACTTGGAGACATCTGCAACATTCCCGGATACACCTGGACACACCTGGGCACACCTGGATACACCTGGATACACCTGGAACACACCAGGACAAAAATGGACACAATTGAAACACACCTGGACACACCTGGGCACACCTGGACACACCTGGATGGATCTGGGACACACCTGGACACACCTGGGGATGCCCCCCAAGACCCTGCCCGGCACCAGGCTCAGTGCCTGGATGCACCTGGGCACACCCGGGCACACCTGGAGACACCTGGGCACACCTGGAATGCACCCGGGCACACCTGGAACGCACCCGGGCACAGCTGGAACGCACCTGGGCACGCCTGGGCACAGCTGGGCACACCTGGGCACAGCTGGGGGCACGCCCACGCCACCTCGGGGGGGCAATGGGGCAATAAAGGTGGAAACAGATCTGGAGTCCTGGATCTGGGGTGGGGACTGGGAGCGACTGGGAGGGACTGGGGGCAACTGGGAGTGACTGGGAGGGCACTGGGAGGGGACTGGGGGCAACTGGGAGTGACTGGGAGGGCACTGGGAGGGGACTGGGGGCAACTGGGAGTGACTGGGAGGGACTGGGAGGGACTGGGGGCAACTGGGAGTGACTGGGAGGGACTGGGGGCAACTGGGAGGGATTGAGGGGCAGCTGGAAGGGGACTGGGAGAGACTGGGAGTGACTGGGAGTGACTGGGGGGCAACTGGGGGGGTCTGGGAGGGCACTGGGAGGGACTGGGGGGCAACTGGGAGGGAACTGGGAGCAACTGGGAGCAACTGGGAGGGGACTGGGATGAACTGGGGGGGACAGGAAGTGACTGGGAATGGACTGGAAGTGACTGGGAGCGACTGGGAGTGACTGGGAATGGACTGGGAGGGACTGGGAGGGACTGGGGGGCAACTGGGATGGACAGGAGGGCAACTGGGAGGGACTGGGAGTGACTGGGAATGGACTGGGAGGGACTGGAAGGGCACTGGGGGCAACTGGGATGGACAGGAGGGCAACTGGGAGGGACTGGGAGTGACTGGGGGGCAACTGGGAGGGACTGGAAGGGCACTGGTAGCGACTGGGAGGGACTGGGAATAGACTGGGGGGGGGACTGGGAGTGACTGGGATGGACTGGGAGTGACTGGGAGGGAACTGAGAAGGACTGGGGAGCACTGGGGGTACTGGGAGGGAACTGGGAGCACTGGAAGGAGCTGGGAGTGACTGGGAGGGCACTGGGGTGCAGCCCCTTTTTGGGGGTCCTGACTCCCTCCAGCCCCTCCCCATGGGGTCCAGCCCGTTTTTTGGGGTATCCAGGACCCCCCAAATCCCCCCAAATTTCCCCCAAATCCCCCCAGAGGGTCTGTGGGGTTTTGGGAGGGTCCCCCGGGGGTCCCCTGTTCCGCTGGAGGACCCCGCGTCTCTATGGTCGACGCGGGGAGCGGCCAGAGCGGCCCCGGGAGCGCCGCTCTAGCGCAACTTCCGGCCCCACTTCCGGCATCTCTGTGGTGGCGGCGGGAGCGGCGGGGAGCGGGACGGGCCCGCGTGGGAGCGGTGAGGATGGGGCGCGGATTTTGGGGGGATTTTGGTGGTTTTGAGGGGTTTTTAGGGGGTTTGAGGGGGACTGAGGGGTGCAGGGGGCGGTGGAGGGAGGTGGGGTGGCTGAGGCGACTGAGGGGAGTTTTAGCGGATAAGTGAGGGGAAAATGGGGGGAATGAGGGGGGAGGTTTTAGGGATGCTTTGGGGGAAGGTTGAGCGAAAATTTGGGGGGGTCCTTGAGGGGAAATGGGGGGAGACTGAGGGGGGAAAGTGGGGAGGGTCCTGTGAGGGGTCTGAGGGGGAATTTGGGGGGTCTGTGAGGGGGAAGTGGGGGGAATGAGGGAGGAGATTTTAGGGGTCCTTTGAGGGAGGTCTGAGGAGAGTTTTGGGGAGTCTGTGAGAGGAAAATGGGGGGACTGAGGGGGGAGACTTGAGGGGTCCTTTGGGGCTCTGAGGGAAATTTGAGGGGTCTATGAGGGGAAAATGGGGGGGTCCTTTAAGAAGAGTTTGAGGGATTTGAGGGGAGTTTTAGGGGGGTCCGTCAGGGGAAAATGGGAAAGACTGAGAGGCAAACTTTTGGGGGGTCTGAGGGGAAATTTGGGGGATCTTTGGGGTTTATAGAGGGTAATTGAGGTTGAGGGGCTTTGAGGGGTCTGAGGGGAAATTTGGGGGCTCCATGAGGGGAAAATGGGAGGAAACTGAGGCAGAAAATTTTGGGGGACACGTTGAGGGTGTTGAGGGATCCATGGGGATGAGATTTGGGGGGCTCCGAGGGGTCGGAGGAGAAATTTTGGGGGTGCATGAGGGGGAAATGGAGTGACTGAGGGGGGAAAATGAGGAGGGTCCTGGGAGGGGTCCCGAGGGGGAATTTGGGGGGTCAGTGAGGGGAAAATGAGGTGAATGAGGGGGGAGGTTTTAGGATTCATTTGGGGCAATCTGAGGAGATTTTTGGGGGGTCTGTGAGGGGAATATGGGGAAAACTGAGGGGGAAAAGTTTGGGGGACACTTTGAGGGTGTCGAGGCATCCATGGGGATGAGATTTGGGGTCTTCTGAGAGATCTGAGGGGAAATTTGGGGGGTCTGTGAGGGGGAAAATGGGGGGAGATTTGAGGGGTCCTTTGGGGGGATCTGAGGGGAAATTTGAGGGGTCTCTGTGGGGATAATTGGGGAAGTTTGGGGGATGCATGAGGGCGAAATGGGAGTGACTGAAAGGGGAACTTTTGGGGGGTCTGAGGGTGAATTTGAGGGGCGCTTTGGGGTTCATAGGGGATCATTGGGGCTGAGGGGCTTGGAGGGGTCTGAGGGGAAGTTTGAGGGGTCTGTGAGGGGCAAATGGGGGGGACTGAAGGGGAAAAATGGGGAGGGTCCTGTGAGGGGTCTGAGGGGAAATTTTGGGGGGTCCATGAGGGGAGAGTGGGGTGAATGAGGGAGGAGATTTTAGAAATCCTTTGGCGGGATCTGAGGGGAATTTTGGGGGTGCATGAGGAGGAAATGGGTGGGAATGAGGGGGGACCTTTTGGGGGTCTGAGGGGAAATTTGGGGGGTCCGTGAGGGGAAAATGGGGGTGAGGTATTAGGGATCATTTGTGGGGAGTATCTGAAAAATCTGAGGGGAATTTTGGGGGTCCATGAGGGGAAAATGGGGGTGAGGCATTAGGGATGATTTGTGGGAGTATCTGAAAAATCTGAGGGGAATTTTGGGTCCATGAGGGGAAAATGGGGGTGAGGCCTTAGGGATAATTTGTGGGAGTATCTGAAAAATCTGAGGGGAATTTTGGGGGTCCATGAGGGGGAAAATGGGGGTGAGGCATTAGGGATGATTTGTGGGAATATCTGAAAAATCTGAGGGGGAATTTTGGGGTGTCTGTGAGGGGAAGATGGGGGTGAGGCATTAGGGATCATTTGTGGGAGTATCTGAAAAATCTGAGGGGAATTTGGGGTGTCTGTGAGGGGAAAATGGGGGTGAGGCATTAGGGATCATTTGTGGGGAGTATCTGAAAAATCTGAGGGGAATTTGGGGTGTCTGAGGGGAAAATGGGGGTGAGGCATTAGGGATCATTTGTGGGAGTATCTGAAAAATCTGAGGGGAAATTTGGGGTGTCTGTGAGGGGAAAATGGGGGGTGAGGCATTAGGGATCATTTGTGGGAGTATCTGAAAAATCTGAGGGGAATTTTGGGGTGTCTGTGAGGGGAAAATGGGGGTGAGGCCTTAGGGATCATTTGTGGGGAGTATCTGAAAAATGTGAGGGGAATTTTGGGGTGTCTGTGAGGGGGAAATGGGGGTGAGGCCTTAGGGATCATTTGTGGGAGTATCTGAAAAATCTGAGGGGAATTTTGGGGTGTCCGTGAGGGGAAGATGGGGGGTGAGGCCTTAGGGATCATTTGTGGGAGTATCTGAAAAATCTGAGGGGAATTTTGGGGTCTCATTCCCCCCCAACTCCCCATTTCTCACCTGGATTTCTCCTCTCTCTCCCCAGAGCCCCCCAGGAGGATTTTGGGGCGTTTTTGGGGCGTTTTTGGGGCGTTTTTTGGGGCCATGTACGCCGTGTACAAGCAGACCCACCCGCCCACAGGGTTGGAATTTTCCCTTTATTGCCATTTCTTCTCGGCTGCTGAGCGCAACCTGGTGGTGGCTGGGACCTCTCAGCTCTTTGTGTATCGCCTGAACCACGAACCTGAGGTGAGCCCACAGAAATGAACCCCAAAAATGAACTCCCCACACAAAAAAAACCCCAAAAAAGTGTCCAAAATAACCCCAAAAATGAACTCCCCAGGAAAAAACACCCCAAAAAACTGTCCAAAATAACCCCAAAAATGAGCAGCTGCCACACAGAAAAAACCAAAATAACCCCAAAAATGAACTCTCCAGGAAAAAACACTGCAAAAAACTCTCCAAAATAACCCCAAAAATGAACTCCCCCGCACAAAAATACCAAAATAACTCCAAAAAATAACTCCCCACACAGAAAAACCCGAAAAAACTGCCCAAAATAACCCAAAAATGAACTCCCCCACACAAAAAAACCAAAATAACGCCAAAAATGAACTCCCCAGGAAAAAACACCCCAAAATAACTGTCCAAAATAACCCCAAAAATGAACTCTCCACACAGAAAACCCCCAAAAAACTGTCCAAAATAACCCCATAAATGAACCCCTCACACAAAAAAACCCAAAATAACCCCAAAAATGAACTCCCCACACAGAAAACCCCCAAAAAACTGTCCAGAATAACCCTGAAAATGAGCAGCTCCCACAGAAAAACCCCAATAAACTGTCCAAAATAACCCCAAAAATGAACCCCCCCCACAGAAAAAACCCCAAAGTAACTCTCTAAAATAACCCCCAAAAATGAACTCTCCCACACAAAAAAACCA
>JAKDEW010001093.1:0-57668 GCA_021963965.1 Artemisiospiza belli | reverse complement strand
GGAAGACACAACTTATGTGGCAAGATACGAGGGACATGGCATGAACACTTCAGAAAACAACCAAAAAAAGAAAAAAATCTTTCCCAAAGTCAAAGCCATCAAAAGGCATGGCCTGCCATGAAGTGCAGGGACATGCACCAAAGATTCCTCTATTGGTCCCCATTGAAATCGCAAGATTCCTTTTCCCTTCCCGAAAGGAAATGAAATTTCCTTTCGGGAAGGGAAAAGGAATCTTGCGAATCCCAAAAGAAAGGCTTACAAACACTCTGGAAAGGAGATAGGTTCAAATGAAATGCAATTGAAAAAAGCAGAAAATCTGGAATTTTAGTCTCTTCAAAAAATAGGCTATGAGGAAATCAGCTGCATTGCAAAGGACCAAAAGATGCCAAAACTAAGCTCACAGATGTTGCAAAAGCAGGGGAAAAAGTCAAGGAGGAAGACACAACTTAGGGGGCAAGATATGAGGGACATGGCATGAATACTTAAAATAATAAAAAAAAAAAAAATAGAAAAAATCCATCCCAAAGTCAAAGCCATCAAAATGCAGGCAGGCCATACGCCAGCAAGGGCAGGCACATGCAGCAAAGCTTGCCAAAATTGATCCCCACTGAAGGCAAAACAGAAAAGAAGGACCTACAAACACGCTGGAAAGGAGTCAACATCAAAGGAATTGCAATTGGAGGAGAAAAAAAGAAAATTTGGGAAATTGAGTGACTCTAAGAAAATGGCCTGGGGTTTTATCAGGTGCACTGCAAAGGACCAAAAGATGCCAAAACTAAGCTCACAGATGTTGCAAAAGCAGGGGAAAAAGTCAAGGAGGAAGACACAACTTAGGGGGCAAGATATGAGGGACATGGCATGAATACTTAAAAAAATAAAAAAAAAAAAAAAGAAAAAATCTTTCCCAAAGTTAAAGCCATCAAAATGCAGGCAGGCCATACGCCACCAAGGGCAGGCACATGCAGCAAAGCTTGCCAAAATTGATCCCCACTGAAGGCCAAAACAGAAAAGAAGGACCTACAAACACGCTGGAAAGGAGTCAACATCAAAAGAATTGCAACTGGAGGAGAAAAAAAGAAAATTTTGGAAATTTAGTGACTCTAAGAAAATGGCCTGGGGTTTTATCAGGTGCAGTGCAAAGGACCAAAAGGTGCCAAAACTAAGCTCACAGATGTTGCAAAAGCAGGGGAAAAAGTCAAGGAGGAAGACACAACTTAGGTGGCAAGATTCGAGGGACATGGCATGAACACTTCAGAAAACAACCAAAAAAAGAAAAAAATCTTTCCCAAAGTCAAAGCCATCAAAAGGCATGGCCTGCCATCAAGTGCAGGGACATGCACCAAAGATTCCTCTATTGGTCCCCATTGAAATCGCAAGATTCCTTTTCCCTTCCCGAAAGGAAATAAAATTTCCTTTCGGGAAGGGAAAAGGAATCTTGCGAATCCCAAAAGAAAGGCTTACAAACACTCTGGAAAGGAGATAGGTTCAAATAAAATGCAATTGAAAAAAGCAGAAAATCTGGAATTTTAATCTCTTCAAAAAATAGGCTGTGAGGAAATCAGCTGCATTGCAAAGGACCAAAAGATGCCAAAACTAAGCTCACAGATGTTGCAAAAGCAGGGGAAAAAGTCAAGGAGGAAGACACAACTTAGGGGGCAAGATATGAGGGACATGGCATGAATACTTAAAATAATAAAAAAAAAAAAAAAGAAAAAATCTTTCCCAAAGTCAAAGCCATCAAAATTCAGGCAGGCCATACGTAACCAAGGGCAGGCACATGCAGCAAAGCTTGCCAAAATTGATCCCCACTGAAGGCAAAACAGAAAAGAAGGACCTACAAACACGCTGGAAAGGAGTCAACATCAAAGGAATTGCAACAGGAGGAGAAAAAAAGAAAATTTGGGAAATTTAATGACTCTAAGAATATGGCCTGGGGTTTTATCAGGTGCAGTGCAAAGGACCAAAAGGCGCCAAAACTAAGCTCACAGATGTTGCAAAAGCAGGGGAAAAAGTCAAGGAGGAAGACACAACTTAGGGAGCAAGGTATGAGGGACATGGCATGAATAATTAAAATAATTATAAAATAAAAAAAGAAAAAATCTTTCCCAAAGTCAAAGCCATCAAAATGCAGGCAGGACATACGCCACCAAGGGCAGGCACATGCAGCAAAGCTTGCAAAATTGATCCCCACTGAAGGCCAAAACAGAAAAGAAGGACTTACAAACACGCTGGAATGGAGACAACATCAAAGGATTTGCAATTGGAGGAGAAAAATGAGAATTTTGGAAATTTAGTGAGTCTAAGAAAATGGCCTGGGCTTTTAGCAGGTGCAGTGCAAAGGACCAAAAGATGCCAAAACTAAGCTCACAGATGTTGCAAAAGCAGGGGAAAAAGTCAAGGAGGAAGACACAACTAAGGGAGCAAGATATGAGGGACATGGCATGAATACTTAAAATATTAAAAAAAAAAAAAAAAAAGTAAAAAATCTTTCCCCAAGTCAAAGCCATCAAAATGCAGGCAGGCCATACGCCAGAAAGGGCAGGCACATGCAGCAAAGCTTGCCAAAATTGATCCCCACTGAATGCCAAAACAGAAAAGAAGGACCTACAAACACGCTGGAAAGGAGTCAACATCAAAGGATTTGCAATTGGAGGAGACGAAAATAAAATTTGGGAAATTACTGACTCTAAAAAAAAGGCCTGGGTTTTATCAGGTGCAGGGCAAAGGACCAAAGATGCCAAAACTAAGCTCACAGATGTTGCAAAAGCAGGGGAAAATGTCAAGGAGGAAGACAGAACTTAGGGGGCAAGATATGAGGGACATGGCATGAACACTTCAGAAAACAACCAAAAAAAGAAAAAAATCTTTCCCAAAGTCAAAGCCATCAAAAGGCATGGCCTGCCATCAAGTGCAGGGACATGCACCAAAGATTCCTCTATTGGTTCCCATTGCAATCGCAAGATTCCTTTTCCCTTCCTGAAAGGAAATGAAATTTCCTTTCGGGAAGGGAAAAGGAATCTTGCGAATCCCAAAAGAAAGGCTTACAAACACTCTGGAAAGGAGATAGGTTCAAATGAAATGCAATTGAAAAAAGCAGAAAATCTGGAATTTTAGTCTCTTCAAAAAATAGGCTATGAGGAAATCAGCTGCATTAAAAAGGACCAAAAGATGCCAAAACTAAGCTCACAGATGTTGCAAAAGCAGGGGAAAAAGTCAAGGAGGAAGACACAACTTAGGGGGCAAGATATGAGGGACATGGCATGAATACTTAAAATAATAAAAAAAAAAATGGAAAAAAATCTTTCCCAAAGTCAAAGCCATCAAAATGCAGGCAGGCCATACGCCACCAAGGGCAGGCACATGCAGCAAAGCTTGCCAAAATTGATCCCCACTGAAGGCCAAAAGAGAAAAGAAGGACCTACAAACACACTGGAAAGGAGTCAACATCAAAGGAATTGCAATTGGAGGAGAAAAAAAGAAAATTTGGGAAATATAGTGACTCTAAGAAAATGGCCTGGGGTATTATCAGGTGCAGTGCAAAGGACCAAAAGATGCCAAAACTAAGCTCACAGATGTTGCAAAAGCAGGGGAATAAGTCAAGGAGGAAGACACATCTTAGGGGGCAAGATATGAGGAACATGGCAAGAATACTTAAAATAATAAAAAAAAAAAAAAAGAAAAAATCTTTCTCAAAGTCAAAGCCATCAAAATGCAGGCAGGCCATTCGCCACCAAGGGCAGGCACATGCAGCAAAGCTTGCCAAAATTGATCCCCACTGAAGGCCAAAACAGAAAAGAAGGACCTACAAACACACTGGAATTGAGACAACATCAAAGGAATTGCAATAGGAGGAGAAAAAAAGAAAATTTGGGTAAGTTAGTGATTCTAAGAAAATGGCCTGGGGTTTTATCAGGTGCAGTGCAAAGGACCAAAGGATGCCAAAACTAAGCTCACAGATGTTGCAAAAGCAGGGGAAAAAGTCAAGGAGGAAGACACAACTTAGGTGGCAAGATATGTGGGACATGGCATGAACACTTCAGAAAACAACCAAAAAAAGAAAAAAATCTTTCCCAAAGTCAAAGCCATCAAAAGGCATGGCCTGCCATGAAGTGCAGGGACATGCACCAAAGATTCCTCTATTGGTCCCCATTGAAATCGCAAGATTCCTTTTCCCTTCCCGAAAGGAAATGAAATTTCCTTTCGGGAAGGGAAAAGGAATCTTGCGAATCCCAAAAGAAAGGCTTACAAACACTCTGGAAAGGAGATAGGTTCAAATGAAATGCAATTGGAAAAAGCAGAAAATCTGGAATTTTAGTCTCTTCAAAAAATAGGCTATGAGGAAATCAGCTGCATTGCAAAGGACCAAAAGATGCCAAAACTAAGCTCACAGATGTTGCAAAAGCAGGGGAAAAAGTCAAGGAGGAAGACACAACTTAGGGGGCAAGATATGAGGGACATGGCATGAATACTTAAAATAATAAAAAAAAAAAAAAAAAGAATAAATCCATCCCAAAGTCAAAGCCATCAAAATGCAGGCAGGCCATACGCCAGCAAGGGCAGGCACATGCAGCAAAGCTTGCCAAAATTGATCCCCACTGAAGGCAAAACAGAAAAGAATGACCTACAAACACGCTGGAAAGGAGTCAACATCAAAGGAATTGCAATTGGAGGAGAAAAAAAGAAAATTTGGGAAATTGAGTGACTCTAAGAAAATGGCCTGGAGTTTTATCAGGTGCACTGCAAAGGACCAAAAGATGCCAAAACTAAGCTCACAGATGTTGCAAAAGCAGGGGAAAAAGTCAAGGAGGAAGACACAACTTAGGGGGCAAGATATGAGGGACATGGCATGAATACTTAAAAAAATAAAAAAAAAAAAAGAAAACATCTTTCCCAAAGTCAAAGCCATCAAAATGCAGGCAGGCCATACGCCACCAAGGGCAGGCACATGCAGCAAAGCTTGCCAAAATTGATCCCCACTGAAGGCCAAAACAGAAAAGAAGGACCTACAAACACGCTGGAAAGGAGTCAACATCAAAAGAATTGCAACTGGAGGAGAAAAAAAGAAAATTTCCGAAATTTAGTGACTCTAAGAAAATGGCCTGGGTTTTTATCAGGTGCAGTGCAAAGGACCAAAAGGTGCCAAAACTAAGCTCACAGATGTTGCAAAAGCAGGGGAAAAAGTCAAGGAGGAAGACACAACTTATGTGGCAAGATACGAGGGACATGGCATGAACACTTCAGAAAACAACCAAAAAAAGAAAAAAATCTTTCCCAAAGTCAAAGCCATCAAAAGGCATGGCCTGCCATGAAGTGCAGGGACATGCACCAAAGATTCCTCTATTGGTCCCCATTGAAATCGCAAGATTCCTTTTCCCTTCCCAAAAGGAAATGAAATTTCCTTTCGGGAAGGGAAAAGGAATCTTGCGAATCCCAAAAGAAAGGCTTACAAACACTCTGGAAAGGAGATAGGGTTCAAATGAAATGCAATTGAAAAAAGCAGAAAATCTGGAATTTTAGTCTCTTCAAAAAATAGGCTATGAGGAAATCAGCTGCATTGCAAAGGACCAAAAGATGCCAAAACTAAGCTCACAGATGTTGCAAAAGCAGGGGAAAAAGTCAAGGAGGAAGACACAACTTAGGGGGCAAGATATGAGGGACATGGCATGAATACTTAAAATAATAAAAAAAAAAAAAAATAGAAAAAATCCATCCCAAAGTCAAAGCCATCAAAATGCAGGCAGGCCATACGCCACCAAGGGCAGGCACATGCAGCAAAGCTTGCCAAAATTGATCCCCACTGAAGGCAAAACAGAAAAGAAGGACCTACAAACACGCTGGAAAGGAGTCAACATCAAAGGAATTGCAATTGGAGGAGAAAAAAGAAAATTTGGGAAATTGAGTGACTCTAAGAAAATGGCCTGGGGTTTTATCAGGTGCACTGCAAAGGACCAAAAGATGCCAAAAACTAAGCTCACAGATGTTGCAAAAGCAGGGGAAAAAGTCAAGGAGGAAGACACAACTAAGGGAGCAAGATATGAGGGACATGGCATGAATACTTAAAATATTAAAAAAAAAAAAAAAAAGAAAAAAATCTTTCCCCAAGTCAAAGCCATCAAAATGCAGGCAGGCCATACGCCAGAAAGGGCAGGCACATGCAGCAAAGCTTGCCAAAATTGATCCCCACTGAATGCCAAAACAGAAAAGAAGGACCTACAAACACGCTGGAAAGGAGTCAACATCAAAGGATTTGCAATTGGAGGAGACGAAAATAAAATTTGGGAAATTACTGACTCTAAAAAAATGGCCTGGGTTTTATCAGGTGCAGGGCAAAGGACCAAAGATGCCAAAACTAAGCTCACAGATGTTGCAAAAGCAGGGGAAAATGTCAAGGAGGAAGACAGAACTTAGGGGGCAAGATATGAGGGACATGGCATGAACACTTCAGAAAACAACCAAAAAAAGAAAAAAATCTTTCCCAAAGTCAAAGCCATCAAAAGGCATGGCCTGCCATCAAGTGCAGGGACATGCACCAAAGATTCCTCTATTGGTTCCCATTGCAATCGCAAGATTCCTTTTCCCTTCCCGAAAGGAAATGAAATTTCCTTTCGGGAAGGGAAAAGGAATCTTGCGAATCCCAAAAGAAAGGCTTACAAACACTCTGGAAAGGAGATAGGTTCAAATGAAATGCAATTGAAAAAAGCAGAAAATCTGGAATTTTAGTCTCTTCAAAAAATAGGCTATGAGGAAATCAGCTGCATTAAAAAGGACCAAAAGATGCCAAAACTAAGCTCACAGATGTTGCAAAAGCAGGGGAAAAAGTCAAGGAGGAAGACACAACTTAGGGGGCAAGATATGAGGGACATGGCATGAATACTTAAAAAAATAAAAATCTTTCCCAAAGTCAAAGCCATCAAAATGCAGGCAGGCCATACGCCACCAAGGGCAGGCACATGCAGCAAAGCTTGCCAAAATTGATCCCCACTGAAGGCCAAAACAGAAAAGAAGGACCTACAAACACACTGGAAAGGAGTCAACATCAAAGGAATTGCAATTGGAGGAGAAAAAAAGAAAATTTGGGAAATATAGTGACTCTAAGAAAATGGCCTGGGGTATTATCAGGTGCAGTGCAAAGGACCAAAAGATGCCAAAACTAAGCTCACAGATGTTGCAAAAGCAGGGGAAAAAGTCAAGGAGTAAGGCACAACTTAGGAGGCAAGATATGAGGGACATGGCATGAATAATTAAAATAATAAAAAAAAAAAAAAGAAAAAATCTTTCCCAAAGTCAAAGCCATCAAAATGCAGGCAGGCCATACGCCACCAAGGGCCAGGCACATGCAGCAAAGCTTGCCAAAATTGATCCCCACTGAAGGCCAAAACAGAAAAGAAGGACTTACAAACACGCTGGAATGGAGACAACATCAAAGGATTTGCAATTGGAGGAGAAAAAAGGAAAATTTTGGAAATTTAGTGACTCTAAGAAAATGGCCTGGGGTTTATATCAGGTGCAGTGCAAAGGACCAAAGATGCCAAAACTAAGCTCACAGATGTTGCAAAAGCTGGGGAAAAAGTCAAGGAGGAAGACACAACTTAGGGGGCAAGATATGAAGGACATGGCATGAATACTTAAAATAATAAAAAAAAAAAAAAAGAAAAAATCTTTCCCAAAGTTAAAGCCATCAAAATGCAGGCAGGCCATACGCCACCAAGGGCAGGCACATGCAGCAAAGCTTGCCAAAATTGATCCCCACTGAAGGCCAAAACAGAAAAGAAGGACCTACAAACACGCTGGAATGAGTCAACATCAAAATAATTGCAACTGGAGGAGAAAAAAAGAAAATTTTCGAAATTTAGTGACTCTAAGAAAATGGCCTGGGGTTTTATCAGGTGCAGTGCAAAGGACCAAAAGGTGCCAAAACTAAGCTCACAGATGTTGCAAAAGCAGGGGAAAAAGTCAAGGAGGAAGACACAACTTAGGGAGCAAGGTATGAGGGACATGGCATGAATAATTAAAATAATTATAAAATAAAAAGGAAAAAATCCATCCCAAAGTCAAAGCCATCAAAATGCAGGCAGGACATACGCCACCAAGTGCAGGCACATGCAGCAAAGCTTGCAAAATTGATCCCCACTGAAGGCCAAAAACAGAAAAGAAGGACTTACAAACAGGCTGGAATGGATACAACATCAAAGGATTTGCAATTGGAGGAGAAAAATGAGAATTTTGGAAATTTAGTGAGTCTAAGAAAATGGCCTGGGCTTTTAGCAGGTGCAGTGCAAAGGACCAAAAGATGCCAAAACTAAGCTCACAGATGTTGCAAAAGCAGGGGAAAAAGTCAAGGAGGAAGACACAACTTAGGGAGCAAGATATGAGGGACATGGCATGAATACTTAAAATATTAAAAAAAAAAAAAAAAAAGAAAAAAATTTTTCCCCAAGTCAAAGCCATCAAAATGCAGGCAGGCAATACGCCACCAAGGGCAGGCACATGCAGCAAAGCTTGCCAAAATTGATCCCCACTGAAGGCCAAAACAGAAAAGAAGGACCTACAAACACGCTGGAAAGGAGTCAACATCAAAGGGATTTGCAATTGGTGGAGACGAAAAGAAAATTTGGGAAATTACTGACTCTAAAAAAATGGCCTGGGTTTTATCAGGTGCAGGGCAAAGGACCAAAAGATGCCAAAACTAAGCTCACAGATGTTGCAAAAGCAGGGGAAAAAGTCAAGGAGGAAGACACAACTTAGGGAGCAAGATGTGAGGTACATGGCATGAATAATTAAAATAATTAAAAAAAAAAAAAAGAAAAAATCTTTCCCAAAGTCAAAGCCATGAAAATGCAGGCAGGCCATACGCCACCAAGGGCAGGCACATGCAGCAAAGCTTGCCAAAATTGATCCCCACTGAAGGCCAAAACAGAAAAGAAGGACTTACAAACACGCTGGAATGTAGACAACATCAAAGGATTTGCAATTGGAGGAGAAAAAATCAAAATTTGGGAAATTCAGTGACTCGAAGAAAATGGCCTGGGTTTATATCAGGTGCAGTGCAAAGGACCAAAAGATGCAAAAACTAAGCTCACAGATGTTGCAAAAGCAGGGGAAAAAGTCAAGGAGGAAGACACAACTTAGGGAGCGAGATGTGAGGTACATGGCATGAATAATTAAAATAATTAAAAAAAAAAAAAGAAAAAATCTTTCCCAAAGTCAAAGCCATGAAAATGCAGGCAGGCCATACGCCACCAAGGGCAGGCACATGCAGCAAAGCTTGCCAAAATTGATCCCCACTGAAGGCCAAAACAGAAAAGAAGGACCTACAAAACACGCTGGAAAGGAGTCAACATCAAAGGATTTGCAATTGGAGGAGACGAAAATAAAATTTGGGAAATTACTGACTCTAAAAAAATGGCCTGGGTTTTATCAGGTGCAGGGCAAAGGACCAAAGATGCCAAAACTAAGCTCACAGATGTTGCAAAAGCAGGGGAAAAAGTCAAGGAGGTAGACAGAACTTAGGGGGCAAGATATGAGGGACATGGCATGAACACTTCAGAAAACAACCAAAAAAAGAAAAAAATCTTTCCCAAAGTCAAAGCCATCAAAAGGCATGGCCTGCCATCAAGTGCAGGGACATGCACCAAAGATTCCTCTATTGGTTCCCATTGCAATCGCAATATTCCTTTTCCCTTCCCGAAAGGAAATGAAATTTCCTTTCGGGAAGGGAAAAGGAATCTTGCGAATCACAAAAGAAAGGCTTACAAACACTCTGGAAAGGAGATAGGTTCAAATGAAATGCAATTGGAAAAAGCAGAAAATCTGGAATTTTTAGTCTCTTCAAAAAATAGGCTATGAGGAAATCAGCTGCATTACAAAGGACCAAAAGATGCCAAAACTAAGCTCACAGATGTTGCAAAAGCAGGGGAAAAAGTCAAGGAGGAAGACACAACTTAGGGGGCAAGATATGAGGGACATGGCATGAATACTTAAAATAAAAAAAAAAAAAAAAAGAAAAAAGCTTTCCCAAAGTCAAAGCCATCAAAATGCAGGCAGGCCATACGCCACCAAGGGCAGGCACATGCAGCAAAGCTTGCCAAAATTGATCCCCACTGAAGGCCAACACAGAAAAGAAGGACCTACAAACACGCTGGAAAGGAGTCAACATCAAAGGAATTGCAATTGGAGGAGAAAAAAAAGAAAATTTGGGAAATTTAGTGACTCTAAGAAAATGGCCTGGGGTATTATCAGGTGCAGTGCAAAGGACCAAAAGATGCCAAAACTAAGCTCACAGATGTTGCAAAAGCAGGGGAAAAAGTCAAGGAGTAAGACACAACTTAGGGGGCAAGATGTGAGGGGACATGGCATGAATAATTAAAATAATTAAAAAAAAAAAAAGAAAAAATCTTTCCCAAAGTCAAAGCCATCAAAATGCAGGCAGGCCATACGCCAGCAAGGGCAGGCACATGCAGCAAAGCTTGCCAAAATTGATCCCCACTGAAGGCCAAAACAGAAAAGAAGGACTTAAAAACACGCTGGAATGGAGACAACATCAAAGGATTTGCAATTGGAAGAGAAAAAAAGAAAATTTTGGAAATTTAGTGACTCTAAGAAAATGGCCTGGGTTTATATCAGGTGCAGTGCAAAGGACCAAAAGGTGCAAAAACTAAGCTCACAGATGTTGCAAAAAGCTGGGGAAAAAGTCAAGGAGGAAGACACAACTTAGGGGGCAAGATATGAGGGACATGGCATGAATACTTAAAAAAATAAAAAAAAAAAAAAAAGAAAAATCTTTCCCAAAGTTAAAGCCATCAAATGCAGGCAGGCCATACGCCACCAAGGGCAGGCACATGCAGCAAAGCTTGCCAAAATTGATCCCCACTGAAGGCCAAAACAGAAAAGAAGGACCTACAAACACGCTGGAAAGGAGTCAACATCAAAAGAATTGCAACTGGAGGAGAAAAAAAGAAAATTTTGGAAATTTAGTGACTCTAAGAAAATGGCCTGGGGTTTTATCAGGTGCAGTGCAAAGGACCAAAAGGTGCCAAAACTAAAGCTCACAGATGTTGCAAAAGCAGGGGAAAAAGTCAAGGAGGAAGACACAACTTAGGTGGCAAGATTCGAGGGACATGGCATGAACACTTCAGAAAACAACCAAAAAAAAGAAAAAAATCTTTCCCAAAGTCAAAGCCATCAAAAGGCATGGCCTGCCATCAAGTGCAGGGACATGCACCAAAGATTCCTCTATTGGTCCCCATTGAAATAGCAAGATTCCTTTTCCCTTCCCGAAAGGAAATAAAATTTCCTTTCGGAAGGGAAAAGGAATCTTGCGAATCCCAAAAGAAAGGCTTACAAACACTCTGGAAAAGGAGATAGGTTTCAAATAAAATGCAATTGAAAAAAGCAGAAAATCTGGAATTTTAATCTCTTCAAAAAATAGGCTGTGAGGAAATCAGCTGCATTGCAAAGGACCAAAAGATGCCAAAACTAAGCTCACAGATGTTGCAAAAGCAGGGGAAAAAGTCAAGGAGGAAGACACAACTTAGGGGGCAAGATATGAGGGACATGGCATGAATACTTAAAATAATAAAAAAAAAAAAAAAAGAAAAAATCTTTCCCAAAGTCAAAGCCATCAAAATGCAGGCAGGCCATATGCCAGCAAGGGCAGGCACATGCAGCAAAGCTTGCCAAAATTGATCCCCACTTAAGGCCAAAACAGAAAAGAAGGACCTACAAACACGCTGGAAAGGAGTCAACATCAAAGGAATTGCAACAGGAGGAGAAAAAAAGAAAATTTGGGAAATTTAATGACTCTAAGAATATGGCCTGGGGTTTTATCAGGTGCAGTGCAAAGGACCAAAAGGCGCCAAAACTAAGCTCACAGATGTTGCAAAAGCAGGGGAAAAAGTCAAGGAGGAAGACACAACTTAGGGAGCAAGGTATGAGGGACATGGCATGAATAATTAAAATAATTATAAAATAAAAAAGAAAAAATCTTTCCCAAAGTCAAAGCCATCAAAATGCAGGCAGGACATACGCCACCAAGGGCAGGCACATGCAGCAAAGCTTGCAAAATGATCCCCACTGAAGGCCAAAACAGAAAAGAAGGACTTACAAACACGCTGGAATGGAGACAACATCAAAGGATTTGCAATTGGAGGAGAAAAATGAGAATTTTGGAAATTTAGTGAGTCTAAGAAAATGGCCTGGGCTTTTAGCAGGTGCAGTGCAAAGGACCAAAAGATGCCAAAACTAAGCTCACAGATGTTGCAAAAGCAGGGGAAAAAGTCAAGGAGGAAGACACAACTAAGGGAGCAAGATATGAGGGACATGGCATGAATACTTAAAATATTAAAAAAAAAAATAGAAAAAATCTTTCCAAAGTCAAAGCCATCAAAAATGCAGGCAGGGCCATACGCCACCCGAGGGCAGGCACACAGCAAAGCTTTCCAAAATTGATCCCTCTGAAGGCCAAAACCGAAAAGAAGGACCTACAAACACGCTGGAAAGGAGTCAACATCAAAGGAATTGCAACTGGAGGAGAAAAAAAGAAAATTTTGGAAATTTAGTGACTCTAAGAAAATGGCCTGGGGTTTTATCAGGTGCAGTGCAAAGGACTAAAAGGTGCCAAAACTAAGCTCACAGATGTTGCAAAAGCAGGGGAAAAAGTCAAGGAGGAAGACACAACTTAGGTGGCAAGATATGAGGGACATGGCATGAACACTTCAGAAAACAACCAAAAAAAGAAAAAAATCTTTCCCAAAGTCAAAGCCATCAAAAGGCATGGCCTGCCATAAAGTGCAGGGACATGCACCAAAGATTCCTCTATTGGTCCCCATTGAAATCGCAAGATTCCTTTTCCCTTCCCAAAAGGAAATAAAATTTCCTTTCGGGAAGGGAAAAGGAATCTTGCGAAATCCCCAAAAGAAAGGCTTACAAACACTCTGGAAAGGAGATAGGTTCAAATGAAATGCAATTGGAAAAAGCAGAAAATCGGGAATTTTAGTCTCTATCAAAAAATAGGCTGTGAGGAAATCAGCTGCATTGCAAAGGACCAAAAGATGCCAAAACTAAGCTCACAGATGTTGCAAAAGCAGGGGAAAAAGTCAAGGAGGAAGACACAACTTAGGGGGAAAGATATGAGGGACATGGCATGAATACTTAAAATAATAAAAAAAAAAAAAAAGAAAAAATCTTTCCCAAAGTCAAAGCCATCAAAATGCAGGCAGGCCATACGCCACCAAGGGCAGGCACATGCAGCAAAGCTTGCCAAAATTGATCCCCACTGAAGGCCAAAACAGAAAAGAAGGATTTACAAACACGCTGGAAAAGAGTCAACATCAAAGGAATTGCTATTGGAGGAGAAAAATGAAAATTTGGGAATATTAATGACTCTTAGAAAGGGGCCTGTGGTTTTAGCAGTGCCGTGCAAAGGACCAAAAGATGCCAAAACTAAGCTCACAGATGTTGCAAAAGCAGGGGGAAAAAGTCAAGGAGGAAGACACAACTTAGGGGGCAAGATATGAGGGACATGGCATGAACACTTCAGAAAACAACCAAAAAAAGAAAAAAATCTTTCCCAAAGTCAAAGCCATCAAAAGGCATGGCCTGCCATCAAGTGCAGGGACATGCACCAAAGATTCCTCTATTGGTCCCCATTGCAATCGCAAGATTCCTTTTCCCTTCCCGAAAGGAAATGAAATTTCCTTTCGGGAAGGGAAAAGGAATCCTGCGAATCCCAAAAGAAAGGCTTACAAACACTCTGGAAAGGAGATAGGTTCAAATGAAATGCAATTGAAAAAAGCAGAAAATCTGGAATTTTAGTCTCTTCAAAAATAGGCTATGAGGAAATCAGCTGCATTGCAAAGGACCAAAAGTTGGCAAAACTAAGCTCACAGATGTTGCAAAAGCAGGGGAAAAAGTCAAGGAGGAAGACACAACTTAGGGGGCAAGATATGAGGGACATGGCATGAATACTTAAAATAATAAAAAAAAAAATAGAAAAAATCTTTCCCACAGTCAAAGCCATCAAAATGCAGGCAGGCCATACGCCACCAAGGGCAGGCCCATGCAGCAAAGCTTGCCAAAATTGATCCCCCACTGAAGGCCAAAACAGAAAAGAAGGACCTACAAACACGCTGGAAAGGAGTCAACATCAAAGGATTTGCAATTGGAGGAGAAAAAAAGAAAATTTGGGAAATATAGTGACTCTAAGAATATGGCCGGGGGTTTTATCAGTGCAGTGGAAAGGACCAAAAGGTGCAAAAACTAAGCTCACAGATGTTGCAAAAGCAGGGGAAAAAGTCAAGGAGGAAGACACAACTTAGAGAGCAAGGTATGAGGGACATGGCATGAATAATTAAAATAATTTTAAAATAAAAAAGAAAAAATCTTTCCCAAAGTCAAAGCCATCAAAATGCAGGCAGGCCATACGCCGCCAAGGGCAGGCACATGCAGCAAAGCTTGCCAAAATTGATCCCCACTGAATGCCAAAACAGAAAACAAGGACTTACAAAAACGCTGGAAAGGAGTCAACATCAAAGGAATTGCAATTGGAGGAGAAAAAAAGAAAATTTGGGAAATTTATTGACTCTTAGAAAGGGGCCCGGGGTTTAAGCAGTGCCTTGCAAAGGACCAAAAGGTGCCAAAACTAAGCTCACAGATGTTGCAAAAGCAGGGGAAAAAGTCAAGGAGGAAGACACAACTTAGGGGGCAAGATATGAGGGACATGGCATGAACACTTCAGAAAACAACCAAAAAAAGAAAAAAATCTTTCCCAAAGTCAAAGCCATCAAAAGGCATGGCCTGCCATCAAGTGCAGGGACATGCACCAAAGATTCCTCTATTGGTCCCCATTGAAATCGCAAGATTCATTTTCCTTCCCGAAAGGAAATGAAATTTCCTTTGGGGAAGGGAAAAGGAATCTTGCAAATGCCAAAAGAAAGGCTTGCAAGCACTCTGGAAAGGAGATAGGTTCAAATGAAATGCAATTGAAAAAAGCAGAAAATCGGGACTTATCGTCTCTTCAAAAAATAGGCTGTGAGGAAATCAGCTGCATTGCAAAGGACAAAAGGTGGCAGAACTCAGCTCACAGATGTTGCAAAAGCAGGGGAAAAAGTCAAGGAGGAAGACACAACTTAGGGAGCAAGATATGAGGGACATGGCATGAATTCTTAAAACAAAAAAAAAAAAAAAAAAAGAAAAAAATTTTTCCCAAAGTCAAAGCCATCAAAATGCAGGCAGGCCATACGCCACCAAGGGCAGGCACATGCAGCAAAGCTTGCCAAAATTGATCCCCACTGAAGGCCAAAACAGAAAAGAAGGACCCACAAACACGCTGGAAAGGAGTCAACATCAAAGGAATTGCAATTGGAGGAGAAAAAAAGAAAATTAGGGAAATTAGTTACTCTAAATAAATGGCCTGGGTTTATGTCAGGTGCATTGCAAAGGACCAAAAGGTGCCAAAACTAAGCTCACAGATGTTGCAAAAGCAGGGGAAAAAGTCAAGGAGGAAGACACAACTTAGGGGCAAGATATGAGGGACATGGCATGAATACTTAAAACAAAAAAAAAAAAAAAAAAAGAAAAAATTTTTCCCAAAGTCAAAGCCATCAAAATGCAGGCAGGCCATACGCCAGCAAGGGCAGGCACATGCAGCAAATCTTGCCAAAATTGATCCCCACTGAAGGCCAAAACAGAAAAGAAGGACCTACAAACACGCTGGAAAGGAGTCAACATCAAAGGAATTGCATTTGGAGGAGAAAACAAAGAAAATTTCGAAATTTAATGACTCTAAGAAAATGGCCTATGGTTTTATCAGGTGCAGTGCAAAGGACCAAAAGTTGCCAAAACTAAGCTCACAGATGTTGCAAAAGCAGGGGAAAAAGTCAAGGAGGAAGACAGAACTTAGGGGGCAAGATATGAGGGACATGGCATGAACACTTCAGAATAAATCCAAAAAAAGAAAAAAATCTTTCCCAAAGTCAAAGCCTTCAAAAGGCATGGCATGCCATCAAGTGCAGGGACATGCACCAAAGATTCCTCTATTGGTCCCCATTGAAATCGCAAGATTCCTTTTCCCTTCCCGAAAGGAAATGAAATTTCATTTCGGGAAGGGGAAAAGGAATCTTTGCGAATCCCAAAAGAAAGGCTTACAAACACCCTGGAAAGGAGATAGGTTCAAATGAAATGCAATTGAAAAAAGCAGAAAATCGGGACTGATCGTCTCTTCAAAAAATAGGCTGTGAGGAAATCAGCTGCATTGCAAAGGACCAAAAGGTGCCAAAACTAAGCTCACAGATGTTGTAAAAGCAGGGGAAAAAGTCAAGGAGGAAGACACAACTTAGGGGGCAAGATATGAAGGACATGGCATGAATACTTAAAATAAAAAAAAAAAAAAAAAGAAAAAATCCATCCCAAAGTCAAAGCCATCAAAATGCAGGCAGGCCATACGCCACCAAGGGCAGGCACATGCAGCAAAGCTTGCCAAAATTGATCCCCCACTGAAGGCCAAAACAGAAAAGAAGGACCTACAAATGCGCTGGAAAGGAGTCAACATCAAAGGAATTGCAATTGGAGGAGAAAAAAAGAAAATTTGGGAAATTTAGTGACTCTAAGAAAATGGCCTGGCAGTATATCATGTGCAGTGCAAAGGACCAAAGATGCCAAACTAAGCTCACAGATGTTGCAAAAGCAGGGGAAAAAGTCAAGGAGGAAGACAGAACTAGGGGGCAAGATATGAGGGACATGGCATGAACACTTAAAATAATAAAAAAAAAAAAAAGAAAAAATCTTTCCCAAAGTCAAAGCCATCAAAATGCAGGCAGGCCATACGCCACCAAGGGCAGGCACATGCAGCAAAGCTTGCCCAAAATTGATCCCCCACTGAAGGCCAAAACAGAAAAGAAGGACCTACAAACGCGCTGGAAAGGAGTCAACATCAAAGGAATTGCAATTGGAGGAGAAAAAAAGGAAATTTGGGAAATTAAATGTCTATAAGAAAATGGCCTGGTTTAAATCAGGTGCAGTGCAAAGGACCAAAAGATGCCAAAACTAAGCTCACAGATGTTGCAAAAGCAGGGGGAAAAAGTCAAGGAGGAAGACACAACTTAGGGGGCAAGATATGAGGGACATGCCATGAACACTTAAAATAGTAAAAAAAAAAAAAAAGAAAAAATCTTTCCCAAAGTCAAAGCCATCAAAATGCAGGCAGGCCATACGCCAGCTAGTGCAGGCACATGCAGCAAAGCTTGTCAAAATTGATCCCCACTGAAGGCCAAAACAGAAAAGAAGGACCTACAAACACGCTGGAATGGAGGCAACATCATAGGAATTGCAATTGGAGGAGAAAAAAATAAAATTTGGGAAATTTAGTGACTCTAAGGAAAATGGCCTGGGTTTATATCAGGTGCAGTGCAAAGGACCAAAGATGCCAAAACTAAGCTCAGAGATGTTGCAAAAGCAGGGGAAAAAGTCAAGGAGGAAGACAGAACTTAGGGGGCAAGATATGAGGGACATGGCATGAACACTTCAGAAAACAACCAAAAATAGAAAAAAAATCTTTCCCAAAGTCAAAGCCTTTAAAAGGCATGGCCTGCCATTGAGTGCAGGGACATGCACCAAAGATTCCTCTATTGGTCCCCATTGAAATCGCAAGATTCCTTTTCCCTTCCCGAAAGGAAATAAAATTTCCTTTCGGGAAGGGAAAAGGAATCTTGCGAATCCCAAAAGAAAGGCTTATAAACACTCTGGAAAGGAGATAGGATCAAATGAAATGCAATTGAAAAAAGCAGAAAAATCGGGAATTTTAGTCTCTTAAAAAATAGGCTGTGAGGAAATCAGCTGCACTGCAAAGACCAAAATATGCCAAAACTAAGGTCACAGATGTTGCAAAAGCAGGGGAAAAAGTCTAGGAGGAAGACACAACTTAGGGGGCAAGATGTGAGGGACATGGCATGAATACTTAAAGTAAAAAAGAAAAAAAAAAAGAAAAAATCTTTCCCAAAGTCAAAGCCATCAAAATGCAGGCAGGCCATACGCCACCAAGGGCAGGCACATGCAGCAAAGCTTGCCAAAATTGCTGCCAACTGAAGGCCAAAACAGAAAAGAATGACCTACAAACACGCTCGAAAGGAGTCAATATCAAAGGAATTGCAATTGGAGGAGAAAAAAAGAAAATTTGGGAAATTTATTGACTCTAAGAAAATGGCCTGGCAGTATATCATGTGCAGTGCAAAGGACCAAAAGATGCCAAAACTAAGCTCACAGATGTTGCAAAAGCAGGGGAAAAAGTCAAGGAGGAAGACACAACTTAGGGGGCAAGATATGAGGGACATGGCATGAACACTTCAGAAAACAACCAAAAAAAGAAAAAAATCTTTCCCAAAGTCAAAGCCATCAAAAGGCATGGCCTGCCATCAAGTGCAGGGACATGCACCAAAGATTCCTCTATTGGTCCCCATTGCAATCGCAAGATTCCTTTTCCCTTCCCGAAAGGAATGAAATTTCCTTTCGGGAAGGGAAAAGGAATCTTGCGAATCCCAAAAGAAAGGCTTACAAACACTCTGGAAAGGAGATAGGTTCAAATGAAATGCAATTGAAAAAAGCAGAAAATCTGGAATTTTAGTCTCTTCAAAAAATAGGCTATGAGGAAATCAGCTGCATTGCAAAGGACCAAAAGTTGGCAAAACTAAGCTCACAGATGTTGCAAAAGCAGGGGAAAAAGTCAAGGAGGAAGACACAACTTAGGGGGCAAGATATGAGGGACATGGCATGAATACTTAAAATAATAAAAAAAAAAATAGAAAAAATCTTTCCCACAGTCAAAGCCATCAAAATGCAGGCAGGCCATACGCCACCAAGGGCAGGCCCATGCAGCAAAGCTTGCCAAAATTGATCCCCACTGAAGGCCAAAACAGAAAAGAAGGACCTACAAACACACTGGAAAGGAGTCAACATCAAAGGATTTGCAATTGGAGGAGAAAAAAAGAAAATTTGGGAAATATAGTGACTCTAAGAATATGGCCGGGGGTTTTATCAGGTGCAGTGGAAAGGACCAAAAGGTGCAAAAACTAAGCTCACAGATGTTGCAAAAGCAGGGGAAAAAGTCAAGGAGGAAGACACAACTTAGAGAGCAAGGTATGAGGGACATGGCATGAATAATTAAAATAATTTTAAAATAAAAAAGAAAAAATCTTTCCCAAAGTCAAAGCCATCAAAATGCAGGCAGGCCATACGCCGCCAAGGGCAGGCACATGCAGCAAAGCTTGCCAAAATTGATCCCCACTGAATGCCAAAACAGAAAACAAGGACTTACAAAAACGCTGGAAAGGAGTCAACATCAAAGGAATTGCAATTGGAGGAGAAAAAAAGAAAATTTGGGAAATTTATTGACTCTTAGAAAGGGGCCCGGGGTTTAAGCAGTGCCTTGCAAAGGACCAAAAGGTGCCAAAACTAAGCTCACAGATGTTGCAAAAGCAGGGGAAAAAGTCAAGGAGGAAGACACAACTTAGGGGGCAAGATATGAGGGACATGGCATGAACACTTCAGAAAACAACCAAAAAAAGAAAAAAATCTTTCCCAAAGTCAAAGCCATCAAAAGGCATGGCCTGCCATCAAGTGCAGGGACATGCACCAAAGATTCCTCTATTGGTCCCCATTGAAATCGCAAGATTCATTTTCCCTTCCCGAAAGGAAATGAAATTTCCTTTGGGGAAGGGAAAAGGAATCTTGCAAATGCCAAAAGAAAGGCTTGCAAGCACTCTGGAAAGGAGATAGGTTCAAATGAAATGCAATTGAAAAAAGCAGAAAATCGGGACTTATCGTCTCTTCAAAAAATAGGCTGTGAGGAAATCAGCTGCATTGCAAAGGACAAAAGGTGGCAGAACTCAGCTCACAGATGTTGCAAAAGCAGGGGAAAAAGTCAAGGAGGAAGACACAACTTAGGGAGCAAGATATGAGGGACATGGCATGAATTCTTAAAACAAAAAAAAAAAAAAAAAAGAAAAAAATTTTTCCCAAAGTCAAAGCCATCAAAATGCAGGCAGGCCATACGCCACCAAGGGCAGGCACATGCAGCAAAGCTTGCCAAAATTGATCCCCACTGAAGGCCAAAACAGAAAAGAAGGACCCACAAACACGCTGGAAAGGAGTCAACATCAAAGGAATTGCAATTGGAGGAGAAAAAAAGAAAATTAGGGAAATTAGTTACTCTAAATAAATGGCCTGGGTTTATGTCAGGTGCATTGCAAAGGACCAAAAGGTGCCAAAACTAAGCTCACAGATGTTGCAAAAGCAGGGGAAAAAGTCAAGGAGGAAGACACAACTTAGGGGGCAAGATATGAGGGACATGGCATGAATACTTAAAACAAAAAAAAAAAAAAAAAAGAAAAAATTTTTCCCAAAGTCAAAGCCATCAAAATGCAGGCAGGCCATACGCCACCAAGGGCAGGCACATGCAGCAAATCTTGCCAAAATTGATCCCCACTGAAGGCCAAAACAGAAAAGAAGGACCTACAAACACGCTGGAAAGGAGTCAACATCAAAGGAATTGCATTTGGAGGAGAAAAAAAGAAAATTTCGGAAATTTAATGACTCTAAGAAAATGGCCTATGGTTTTATCAGGTGCAGTGCAAAGGACCAAAAGGTTCCAAAACTAAGCTCACAGATGTTGCAAAAGCAGGGGAAAAAGTCAAGGAGGAAGACAGAACTTAGGGGGCAAGATATGAGGGACATGGCATGAACACTTCAGAATAAATCCAAAAAAAGAAAAAAATCTTTCCCAAAGTCAAAGCCTTCAAAAGGCATGGCATGCCATCAAGTGCAGGGACATGCACCAAAGATTCCTCTATTGGTCCCCATTGAAATCGCAAGATTCCTTTTCCCTTCCCGAAAGGAAATGAAATTTCATTTCGGGAAGGGAAAAGGAATCTTGCGAATCCCAAAAGAAAGGCTTACAAACACCCTGGAAAGGAGATAGGTTCAAATGAAATGCAATTGAAAAAAGCAGAAAATCGGGACTGATCGTCTCTTCAAAAAATAGGCTGTGAGGAAATCAGCTGCATTGCAAAGGACCAAAAGGTGCCAAAACTAAGCTCACAGATGTTGTAAAAGCAGGGGAAAAAGTCAAGGAGGAAGACACAACTTAGGGGGCAAGATATGAAGGACATGGCATGAATACTTAAAATAAAAAAAAAAAAAAAAGAAAAAATCCATCCCAAAGTCAAAGCCATCAAAATGCAGGCAGGCCATACGCCACCAAGGGCAGGCACATGCAGCAAAGCTTGCCAAAATTGATCCCCACTGAAGGCCAAAACAGAAAAGAAGGACCTACAAATGCGCTGGAAAGGAGTCAACATCAAAGGAATTGCAATTGGAGGAGAAAAAAAGAAAATTTGGGAAATTTAGTGACTCTAAGAAAATGGCCTGGCAGTATATCATGTGCAGTGCAAAGGACCAAAGATGCCAAAACTAAGCTCACAGATGTTGCAAAAGCAGGGGAAAAAGTCAAGGAGGAAGACAGAACTTAGGGGGCAAGATATGAGGGACATGGCATGAACACTTAAAATAATAAAAAAAAAAAAAAGAAAAAATCTTTCCCAAAGTCAAAGCCATCAAAATGCAGGCAGGCCATACGCCACCAAGGGCAGGCACATGCAGCAAAGCTTGCCAAAATTGATCCCCACTGAAGGCCAAAACAGAAAAGAAGGACCTACAAACGCGCTGGAAAGGAGTCAACATCAAAGGAATTGCAATTGGAGGAGAAAAAAAGGAAATTTGGGAAATTAAATGTCTATAAGAAAATGGCCTGGGTTTAAATCAGGTGCAGTGCAAAGGACCAAAAGGTGCCAAAACTAAGCTCACAGATGTTGCAAAAGCAGGGGAAAAAGTCAAGGAGGAAGACACAACTTAGGGGGCAAGATATGAGGGACATGCCATGAACACTTAAAATAGTAAAAAAAAAAAAAAGAAAAAATCTTTCCCAAAGTCAAAGCCATCAAAATGCAGGCAGGCCATACGCCAGCTAGTGCAGGCACATGCAGCAAAGCTTGTCAAAATTGATCCCCACTGAAGGCCAAAACAGAAAAGAAGGACCTACAAACACGCTGGAATGGAGGCAACATCATAGGAATTGCAATTGGAGGAGAAAAAAATAAAATTTGGGAAATTTAGTGACTCTAAGGAAATGGCCTGGGTTTATATCAGGTGCAGTGCAAAGGACCAAAGATGCCAAAACTAAGCTCAGAGATGTTGCAAAAGCAGGGGAAAAAGTCAAGGAGGAAGACAGAACTTAGGGGGCAAGATATGAGGGACATGGCATGAACACTTCAGAAAACAACCAAAAATAGAAAAAAATCTTTCCCAAAGTCAAAGCCTTTAAAAGGCATGGCCTGCCATTGAGTGCAGGGACATGCACCAAAGATTCCTCTATTGGTCCCCATTGAAATCGCAAGATTCCTTTTCCCTTCCCGAAAGGAAATGAAATTTCCTTTCGGGAAGGGAAAAGGAATCTTGCGAATCCCAAAAGAAAGGCTTATAAACACTCTGGAAAGGAGATAGGATCAAATGAAATGCAATTGAAAAAAGCAGAAAATCGGGAATTTTAGTCTCTTAAAAAATAGGCTGTGAGGAAATCAGCTGCACTGCAAAGACCAAAATATGCCAAAACTAAGGTCACAGATGTTGCAAAAGCAGGGGAAAAAGTCTAGGAGGAAGACACAACTTAGGGGGCAAGATGTGAGGGACATGGCATGAATACTTAAAGTAAAAAAGAAAAAAAAAAAGAAAAAATCTTTCCCAAAGTCAAAGCCATCAAAATGCAGGCAGGCCATACGCCACCAAGGGCAGGCACATGCAGCAAAGCTTGCCAAAATTGATCCCCACTGAAGGCCAAAACAGAAAAGAATGACCTACAAACACGCTCGAAAGGAGTCAATATCAAAGGAATTGCAATTGGAGGAGAAAAAAAGAAAATTTGGGAAATTTATTGACTCTAAGAAAATGGCCTGGCAGTATATCATGTGCAGTGCAAAGGACCAAAAGATGCCAAAACTAAGCTCACAGATGTTGCAAAAGCAGGGGAAAAAGTCAAGGAGGAAGACACAACTTAGGGGGCAAGATATGAGGGACATGGCATGAACACTTCAGAAAACAACCAAAAAAGAAAAAATCTTTCCCAAAGTCAAAGCCATCAAAAGGCATGGCCTGCCATCAAGTGCAGGGACATGCACCAAAGATTCCTCTATTGGTCCCCATTGAAATCGCAAGATTCCTTTTCCCGTCCCAAAAGGAAATGAAATTTCCTTTCGGGAAGGGAAAAGGAATCTTGCGAATCCCAAAAGATAGGCTTACAAACACTCTGGAAAGGAGATAGGTTCAAATGAAATGCAATTGAAAAAAGCAGAAAATCTGGAATTTTAATGTCTTCAAAAAATAGGCTGTGAAGAAATCAGCTGCATTGCAAAGGACCAAAAGGTGCCAAAACTAAGTTCACAGATGTTGCAAAAGCAGGGGAAAAAGTCAAGGAGGAAGACACAACTTAGGGAGCAAGGTATGAGGGACATGGCATGAATAATTAAAATAATTATAAAATAAAAAAGAAAAAATCTTTCCCAAAGTCAAAGCCATTAAAATGCAGGCAGGACATACGCCACCAAGGGCAGGCACATGCAGCAAAGCTTGCAAAATTGATCCCCACTGAAGGCCAAAACAGAAAAGAAGGACTTACAAACACGCTGGAATGGAGACATCATCAAAGGATTTGCAATTGGAGGAGAAAAATGAGAATTTTGGAAATTTAGTGAGTCTAAGAAAATGGCCTGGGCTTTTAGCAGGTGCAGTGCAAAGGACCAAAAGATGCCAAAACTAAGCTCACAGATGTTGCAAAAGCAGGGGAAAAAGTCAAGGAGGAAGACACAACTTAGGGAGCAAGATATGAGGGACGTGGCATGAATACTTAAAATATTAAAAAAAAAAAAAAAGAAAAAAATCTTTCCCCAAGTCAAAGCCATCAAAATGCAGGCAGGCCATACGCCAGAAAGGGCAGGCACATGCAGCAAAGCTTGCCAAAATTGATCCCCACTGAAGGCCAAAACAGAAAAGAAGGACCTACAAACACGCTGGAAAGGAGTCAACATCAAAGGATTTGCAATTGGAGGAGACGAAAAGAAAATTTGGGAAATACCTGACTCTAAAAAAATGGCCTGGGTTTTATCAGGTGCAGGGCAAAGGACCAAAGATGCCAAAACTAAGCTCACAGATGTTGCAAAAGCAGGGGAAAAAGTCAAGGAGGTAGACAGAACTTAGGGGGCAAGATATGAGGGACATGGCATGAACACTTCAGAAAACAACCAAAAAAAGAAAAAAATCTTTCCCAAAGTCAAAGCCATCAAAAGGCATGGCCTGCCATCAAGTGCAGGGACATGCACCAAAGATTCCTCTATTGGTTCCCATTGCAATCGCAATATTCCTTTTCCCTTCCCGAAAGGAAATGAAATTTCCTTTCGGGAAGGGAAAAGGAATCTTGCGAATCCCAAAAGAAAGGCTTACAAACACTCTGGAAAGGAGATAGGTTCAAATGAAATGCAATTGGAAAAAGCAGAAAATCTGGAATTTTAGTCTCTTCAAAAAATAGGCTATGAGGAAATCAGCTGCATTACAAAGGACCAAAAGATGCCAAAACTAAGCTCACAGATGTTGCAAAAGCAGGGGAAAAAGTCAAGGAGGAAGACACAACTTAGGGGGCAAGATATGAGGGACATGGCATGAATACTTAAAATAATAAAAAAAAAAAAAAGAAAAAAGCTTTCCCAAAGTCAAAGCCATCAAAATGCAGGCAGGCCATACGCCACCAAGGCTGGCACATGCAGCAAAGCTTGCCAAAATTGATCCCCACTGAAGGCCAACACAGAAAAGAAGGACCTACAAACACGCTGGAAAGGAGTCAACATCAAAGGAATTGCAATTGGAGGAGAAAAAAAGAAAATTTTGGAAATTTAGTGACTCTAAGAAAATGGCCTGGGGTATTATCAGGTGCAGTGCAAAGGACCAAAAGATGCCAAAACTAAGCTCACAGATGTTGCAAAAGCAGGGGAAAAAGTCAAGGAGTAAGACACAACTTAGGGGGCAAGATGTGAGGTACATGGCATGAATAATTAAAATAATTAAAAAAAAAAAAAGAAAAAATCTTTCCCAAGTTCAAAGCCATCAAAATGCAGGCAGGCCATACGCCAGCAAGGGCAGGCACATGCAGCAAAGCTTGCCAAAATTGATCCCCACTGAAGGCCAAAACAGAAAAGAAGGATTTACAAACACGCTGGAAAAGAGTCAACATCAAAGGAATTGCTATTGGAGGAGAAAATTGAAAATTTGGAAATATTAATTACTCTTAGAAAGGGGCCTGTGGTTTTAGCAGTGCCGTGCAAAGGACCAAAAGATGCCAAAACTAAGCTCACAGATGTTGCAAAAGCAGGGGAAAAAGTCAAGGAGGAAGACACAACTTAGGGGGCGAGATATGAGGGACATGGCATGAACACTTCAGAAAACAACCAAAAAAAGAAAAAAATCTTTCCCAAAGTCAAAGCCATCAAAAGGCATGGCCTGCCATCAAGTGCAGGGACATGCACCAAAGATTCCTCTATTGGTCCCCATTGCAATCGCAAGATTCCTTTTCCCTTCCTGAAAGGAAAGGAAATTTCCTTTCGGGAAGGGAAAAGGAATCTTGCGAATCCCAAAAGAAAGGCTTACAAACACTCTGGAAAGGAGATAGGTTCAAATGAAATGCAATTGAAAAAAGCAGAAAATCTGGAATTTTAGTCTCTTCAAAAAATAGGCTATGAGGAAATCAGCTGCATTACAAAGGAACAAAAGATGCCAAAACTAAGCTCACAGATGTTGCAAAAGCAGGGGAAAAAGTCAAGGAGGAAGACACAACTTAGGGGGCAAGATATGAGGGACATGGCATGAATACTTAAAATAATAAAAAAAAAAAATAGAAAAAATCTTTCCCACAGTCAAAGCCATCAAAATGCAGGCAGGCCATACGCCACCAAGGGCAGGCCCATGCAGCAAAGCTTGCCAAAATTGATCCCCACTGAAGGCCAAAACAGAAAAGAAGGACCTACAAACACGCTGGAAAGGAGTCAACATCAAAGGAATTGCAATTGGAGGAGAAAAAAAGAAAATTTGGGAAATATAGTGACTCTAAGAATATGGCCGGGGGTTTTATCAGGTGCAGTGGAAAGGACCAAAAGGTGCAAAAACTAAGCTCACAGATGTTGCAAAAGCAGGGGAAAAAGTCAAGGAGGAAGACACAACTTAGAGAGCAAGGTATGAGGGACATGGCATGAATAATTAAAATAATTTTAAAATAAAAAACAAAAAATCTTTCCCAAAGTCAAAGCCATCAAAATGCAGGCAGGCCATACGCCGCCAAGGGCAGGCACATGCAGCAAAGCTTGCCAAAATTGATCCCCACTGAATGCCAAAACAGAAAACAAGGACTTACAAAAACGCTGGAAAGGAGTCAACATCAAAGGAATTGCAATTGGAGGAGAAAAAAAGAAAATTTGGGAAATTTATTGACTCTTAGAAAGGGGCCCGGGGTTTAAGCAGTGCCTTGCAAAGGACCAAAAGGTGCCAAAACTAAGCTCACAGATGTTGCAAAAGCAGGGGAAAAAGTCAAGGAGGAAGACACAACTTAGGGGGCAAGATATGTGGGACATGGCATGAACACTTCAGAAAACAACCAAAAAAAGAAAAAAATCTTTCCCAAAGTCAAAGCCATCAAAAGGCATGGCCTGCCATCAAGTGCAGGGACATGCACCAAAGATTCCTCTATTGGTCCCCATTGAAATCGCAAGATTCCTTTTCCCTTCCCGAAAGGAAATGAAATTTCCTTTGGGGAAGGGAAAAGGAATCTTGCAAATGCCAAAAGAAAGGCTTGCAAGCACTCTGGAAAGGAGATAGGTTCAAATGAAATGCAATTGAAAAAAGCAGAAAATCGGGACTTATCGTCTCTTCAAAAAATAGGCTGTGAGGAAATCAGCTGCATTGCAAAGGACAAAAGGTGGCAGAACTCAGCTCACAGATGTTGCAAAAGCAGGGGAAAAAGTCAAGGAGGAAGACACAACTTAGGGAGCAAGATATGAGGGACATGGCATGAATACTTAAAACAAAAAAAAAAAAAAAAAAGAAAAAAATTTTTCCCAAAGTCAAAGCCATCAAAATGCAGGCAGGCCATACGCCACCAAGGGCAGGCACATGCAGCAAAGCTTGCCAAAATTGATCCCCACTGAAGGCCAAAACAGAAAAGAAGGACCCACAAACACGCTGGAAAGGAGTCAACATCAAAGGAATTGCAATTGGAGGAGAAAAAAAGAAAATTAGGGAAATTTAGTGACTCTAAATAAATGGCCTGGGTTTATGTCAGGTGCATTGCAAAGGACCAAAAGGTGCCAAAACTAAGCTCACAGATGTTGCAAAAGCAGGGGAAAAAGTCAAGGAGGAAGACACAACTCAGGGGGCAAGATATGAGGGACATGGCATGAATACTTAAAACAAAAAAAAAAAAAAAAAAAGAAAAAATTTTTCCCAAAGTCAAAGCCATCAAAATGCAGGCAGGCCATACGCCAGCAAGGGCAGGCACATGCAGCAAATCTTGCCAAAATTGATCCCCACTGAAGGCCAAAACAGAAAAGAAGGACCTACAAACACGCTGGAAAGGAGTCAACATCAAAGTAATTGCATTTGGAGGAGAAAAAAAGAAAATTTGGGAAATTTAATGACTCTAAGAAAATGGCCTATGGTTTTATCAGGTGCAGTGCAAAGGACCAAAAGGTGCCAAAACTAAGCTCACAGATGTTGCAAAAGCAGGGGAAAAAGTCAAGGAGGAAGACACAACTTAGGGGGCAAGATATGAGGGACATGGCATGAACACTTCAGAATAAATCCAAAAAAAGAAAAAAATCTTTCCCAAAGTCAAAGCCATCAAAAGGCATGGCCTGCCATCAAGTGCAGGGACATGCACCAAAGATTCCTCTATTGGTCCCCATTGAAATCGCAAGATTCCTTTTCCCTTCCTGAAAGGAAATGAAATTTCATTTCGGGAAGGGAAAAGGAATCTTGCGAATCCCAAAAGAAAGGCTTACAAACACTCTGGAAAGGAGATAGGTTCAAATGAAATGCAATTGAAAAAAGCAGAAAATCGGGACTGATCGTCTCTTCAAAAAATAGGCTGTGAGGAAATCAGCTGCATTGCAAAGGACAAAAAGGTGCCAAAACTAAGCTCACAGATGTTGTAAAAGCAGGGGAAAAAGTCTAGGAGGAAGACACAACTTAGGGGGCAAGATATGAAGGACATGGCATGAATATTTAAAATAAAAAAAAAAAAAAAAGAAAAAATCCATCCCAAAGTCAAAGCCATCAAAATGCAGGCAGGCCATACGCCACCAAGGGCAGGCACATGCAGCAAAGCTTGCCAAAATTGATCCCCACTGAAGGCCAAAACAGAAAAGAAGGACCTACAAACACGCTGGAAAGGAGTCAACATCAAAGGAATTGCAATTGGAGGAGAAAGAAATAAAATTTTGGAAATTTATTGACTCTAAGAAAATGGCCTGGCAGTATATCATGTGCAGTGCAAAGGACCAAAAGGTGCCAAAACTAAGCTCACAGATGTTGCAAAAGCAGGGGAACAAGTCAAGGAGGAAGACACAACTTAGGGAGCAAGATGTGAGGGACGTGGCATGAACACTTAAAATAATAAAAAAAAAAAAAAGAAAAAATCTTTCCCAAAGTCAAAGCCATCAAAATGCAGGCAGGCCATACGCCAGCAATTGCAGGCACATGCAGCAAAGCTTGCCAAAATTGATCCCCACTGAAGGCCAAAACAGAAAAGAAGGATTTACAAACACGCTGGAAAAGAGTCAACATCAAAGGAATTGCTATTGGAGGAGAAAAATGAAAATTTGGGAATATTAATGACTCTTAGAAAGGGGCCTGTGGTTTTAGCAGTGCCGTGCAAAGGACCAAAAGATGCCAAAACTAAGCTCACAGATGTTGCAAAAGCAGGGGAAAAAGTCAAGGAGGAAGACACAACTTAGAGAGCAAGGTATGAGGGACATGGCATGAATAATTAAAATAATTTTAAAATAAAAAAGAAAAAATCTTTCCCAAAGTCAAAGCCATCAAAATGCAGGCAGGCCATACGCCGCCAAGGGCAGGCACATGCAGCAAAGCTTGCCAAAATTGATCCCCACTGAATGCCAAAACAGAAAACAAGGACTTACAAAAACGCTGGAAAGGAGTCAACATCAAAGGAATTGCAATTGGAGGAGAAAAAAAGAAAATTTGGGAAATTTATTGACTCTTAGAAAGGGGCCCGGGGTTTAAGCAGTGCCTTGCAAAGGACCAAAAGGTGCCAAAACTAAGCTCACAGATGTTGCAAAAGCAGGGGAAAAAGTCAAGGAGGAAGACACAACTTAGGGGGCAAGATATGAGGGACATGGCATGAACACTTCAGAAAACAACCAAAAAAAGAAAAAAATCTTTCCCAAAGTCAAAGCCATCAAAAGGCATGGCCTGCCATCAAGTGCAGGGACATGCACCAAAGATTCCTCTATTGGTCCCCATTGAAATCGCAAGATTCATTTTCCCTTCCCGAAAGGAAATGAAATTTCCTTTCGGGAAGGGAAAAGGAATCTTGCAAATGCCAAAAGAAAGGCTTGCATGCACTCTGGAAAGGAGATAGGTTCAAATGAAATGCAATTGAAAAAAGCAGAAAATCGGGACTTATCGTCTCTTCAAAAAATAGGCTGTGAGGAAATCAGCTGCATTGCAAAGGACAAAAGGTGGCAGAACTCAGCTCACAGATGTTGCAAAAGCAGGGGAAAAAGTCAAGGAGGAAGACACAACTTAGGGAGCAAGATATGAGGGACATGGCATGAATTCTTAAAACAAAAAAAAAAAAAAAAAAAAAAAAATTTTTCAAAAAGTCAAAGCCATCAAAATGCAGGCAGGCCATACGCCACCAAGGGCAGGCACATGCAGCAAAGCTTGCCAAAATTGATCCCCACTGAAGGCCAAAACAGAAAAGAAGGACCCACAAACACGCTGGAAAGGAGTCAACATCAAAGGAATTGCAATTGGAGGAGAAAAAAAGAAAATTAGGGAAATTAGTGACTCTAAATAAATGGCCTGGGTTTATGTCAGGTGCATTGCAAAGGACCAAAAGGTGCCAAAACTAAGCTCACAGATGTTGCAAAAGCAGGGGAAAAAGTCAAGGAGGAAGACACAACTCAGGGGGCAAGATATGAGGGACATGGCATGAATACTTAAAACAAAAAAAAAAAAAAAAAAGAAAAAATTTTTCCCAAAGTCAAAGCCATCAAAATGCAGGCAGGCCATACGCCAGCAATTGCAGGCACATGCAGCAAATCTTGCCAAAATTGATCCCCACTGAAGGCCAAAACAGAAAAGAAGGACCTACAAACACGCTGGAAAGGAGTCAACATCAAAGGAATTGCATTTGGAGGAGAAAAATAGAAAATTTCGGAAATTTAATGACTCTAAGAAAATGGCCTATGGTTTTATCAGGTGCAGTGCAAAGGACCAAAAGGTGCCAAAACTAAGCTCACAGATGTTGCAAAAGCAGGGGAAAAAGTCAAGGAGGAAGACACAACTTAGGGGGCAAGATATGAGGGACATGGCATGAACACTTCAGAATAAATCCAAAAAAAGAAAAAAATCTTTCCCAAAGTCAAAGCCTTCAAAAGGCATGGCATGCCATCAAGTGCAGGGACATGCACCAAAGATTCCTCTATTGGTCCCCATTGAAATCGCAAGATTCCTTTTCCCTTCCCGAAAGGAAATGAAATTTCATTTCGGGAAGGGAAAAGGAATCTTGCGAATCCCAAAAGAAAGGCTTACAAACACTCTGGAAAGGAGATAGGTTCAAATGAAATGCAATTGAAAAAAGCAGAAAATCGGGACTGATCGTCTCTTCAAAAAATAGGCTGTGAGGAAATCAGCTGCATTGCAAAGGACCAAAAGGTGCCAAAACTAAGCTCACAGATGTTGTAAAAGCAGGGGAAAAAGTCAAGGAGGAAGACACAACTTAGGGGGCAAGATATGAAGGACATGGCATGAATACTTAAAATAAAAAAAAAAAAAAAAGAAAAAATCCATCCCAAAGTCAAAGCCATCAAAATGCAGGCAGGCCATACGCTACCAAGGGCAGGCACATGCAGCAAAGCTTGCCAAAATTGATCCCCACTGAAGGCCAAAACAGAAAAGAAGGACCTACAAACACGCTGGAAAGGAGTCAACATCAAAGGAATTGCAATTGGAGGAGAAAAAAAGAAAATTTGGAAAATTTAGTGACTCTAAGAAAATGGCCTGGCAGTATATCATGTGCAGTGCAAAGGACCAAAGATGCCAAAACTAAGCTCACAGATGTTGCAAAAGCAGGGGAAAAAGTCAAGGAGGAAGACAGAACTTAGGGGGCAAGATATGAGGGACATGGCATGAACACTTAAAATAATAAAAAAAAAAAAAAGAAAAAATCTTTCCCAAAGTCAAAGCCATCAAAATGCAGGCAGGCCATACGCCACCAAGGGCAGGCACATGCAGCAAAGCTTGCCAAAATTGATCCCCACTGAAGGCCAAAACAGAAAAGAAGGACCTACAAACGCGCTGGAAAGGAGTCAACATCAAAGGAATTGCAATTGGAGGAGAAAAAAAGAAAATTTGGGAAATTAAATATCTATAAGAAAATGGCCTGGGTTTAAATCAGGTGCAGTGCAAAGGACCAAAAGGTGCCAAAACTAAGCTCACAGATGTTGCAAAAGCAGGGGAAAAAGTCAAGGAGGAAGACACAACTTAGGGGGCAAGATATGAGGGACATGGCATGAACACTTAAAATAATAAAAAAAAAAAAAAGAAAAAATCTTTCCCAAAGTCAAAGCCATCAAAATGCAGGCAGGCCATACGCCAGCTAGTGCAGGCACATGCAGCAAAGCTTGTCAAAATTGATCCCCACTGAAGGCCAAAACAGAAAAGAAGGACCTACAAACACGCTGGAATGGAGACAACAACATAGGAATTGCAATTGGAGGAGAAAAAAATAAAATTTGGGAAATTTAGTGACTCTAAGGAAATGGCCTGGGTTTATATCAGGTGCAGTGTAAAGGACCAAAGATGCCAAAACTAAGCTCAGAGATGTTGCAAAAGCAGGGGAAAAAGTCAAGGAGGAAGAGAGAACTTAGGGGGCAAGATATGAGGGACATGGCATGAACACTTCAGAAAACAACCAAAAATAGAAAAAAATCTTTCCCAAAGTCAAAGCCTTTAAAAGGCATGGCCTGCCATCAAGTGCAGGGACATGCACCAAAGATTCCTCTATTGGTCCCCATTGAAATCGCAAGATTCCTTTTCCCTTCCCGAAAGGAAATGAAATTTCCTTTCGGGAAGGGAAAAGGAATCTTGCGAATCCCAAAAGAAAGGCTTACAAACACTCTGGAAAGGAGATAGGATCAAATGAAATGCAATTGAAAAAAGCAGAATATCGGGAATTTTAGTCTCTTAAAAAATAGGCTGTGAGGAAATCAGCTGCATTGCAAAGACCAAAAGATGCCAAAACTAAGGTCACAGATGTTGCAAAAGCAGGGGAAAAAGTCTAGGAGGAAGACACAACTTAGGGGGCAAGATGTGAGGGACATGGCATGAATACTTAAAGTAAAAAAGAAAAAAAAAAAGAAAAAATCTTTCCCAAAGTCAAAGCCATAAAAATGCAGGCAGGCCATACGCCACCAAGGGCAGGCACATGCAGCAAAGCTTGCCAAAATTGCTGCCCACTGAAGGCCAAAACAGAAAAGAAGGACCTACAAACACGCTCGAAAGGAGTCAATATCAAAGGAATTGCAATTGGAGGAGAAAAAAAGAAAATTTGGGAAATTGAGTGACTCTAAGAAAATGGCCTGGCAGTATAGCATGTGCAGTGCAAAGGACCAAAAGGTGCCAAAACTAAGCTCACAGATGTGGCAAAAGCCGGGGAAAAAGTCTAGGAGGAAGACACAACTTAGGGAGCAAGATGTGAGGGACATGGCATGAAAAATAGAAAAAAAAAAGAAAAAATCTTTCCCAAAGTCAAAGCCATCAAAATGCAGGCAGGCCATACGCCACCAAGGGCAGGCACATGCAGCAAAGCTTGCCAAAATTGATCCCCACTGAAGGCCAAAACAGAAAAGAAGGACCTACAAACACGCTGGAAAGGAGTCAACATCAAAGGAATTGCAATTGGAGGAGAAAAAAATAAAATTTTGAAAATATAGTGACTCTAAGAAAATGGCCTGGCAGTATATCATGTGCAGTGCAAAGGACCAAAAGGTGCCAAAACTAAGCTCACAGATGTTGCAAAAGCAGGGGAACAAGTCAAGGAGGAAGACACAACTTAGGGAGCAAGATGTGAGGGACGTGGCATGAACACTTAAAATAATAAAAAAAAAAAAAGAAAAAATCTTTCCCAAAGTCAAAGCCATCAAAATGCAGGCAGGCCATACGCCAGCAATTGCAGGCACATGCAGCAAAGCTTGCCAAAATTGATCCCCACTGAAGGCCAAAACAGAAAAGAAGGACCTACAAACACGCTGGAATGGAGACAACATAAAAGGAATTGCAATTGCAGGAGAAAAATGAAAATTTGGGAAATTTAGTGACTCTAAGAAAATGACCCGTGGTTTTACCAGGTGCAGTGCAAAGGACCAAAAGGTGCCAAAACTAAGCTCACAGATGTTGCAAAAGCAGGGGAAAAAGTCAAGGAGGAAGACAGAACTTAGGGGGCAAGATATGAGGGACATGGCATGAACACTTCAGAAAACAACCAAAAAAAGAAAAAAATCTTTCCCAAAGTCAAAGCCATCAAAAGGCATGGCCTGCCATCAAGTGCAGGGACATGCACCAAAGATTCCTCTATTGGTCCCCATTGAAATCGCAAGATTACTTTTCCCTTCCCGAAAGGAAATGAAATTTCCTTTCAGGAAGGGAAAAGGAATCTTGCGTATCCCAAAAGAAAGGCTTACAAACACACTGGAAAGGAGATAGGTTCAAATGAAATGCAATTGAAAAAAGCAGAAAATCTGGAATTTTAGTCTCTTCAAAAAATAGGCTGTGAGGAAATCAGCTGCATTGCAAAGGACCAAAAGATGCCAAAAAAAAGCTCACAGATGTTGCAAAAGCAGGGGAAAAAGTCAAGGAGTAAGACACAACTTAGGGGGCAAGATATGAGGGACATGGCATGAATACTTAAAATAATAAAAAAGAAAAAAAGAAAAAATCTTTCCCAAAGTCAAAGCCATCAAAATGCAGGCAGGCCATACGCCACCAAGGGCAGGCACATGCAGCAAAGCTTGCCAAAATTGATCCCCACTGAAGGCCAAAACAGAAAAGAAGGACCTACAAACACGCTGGAATAGAGTCAATATCAAAGGAATTGCAATTGCAGGAGTAAAAAGAAAATTTGGGAAATTTAGTGACTCTAAGAAAATGCCCCGGTGTTTTATCAGGTGCAGTGCAAAGGACCAAAAGGTGCCAAAACTAAGCTCACAGATGTTGCAAAAGCAGGGGAAAAAGTCAAGGAGGAAGACACAACTTAGGGGGCCAGATGTGAGGGACATGGCATGAATACTTTAAATAATAAAAAAAAAAAAAAAGAAAAAATCTTTCCCAAAGTCAAAGCCATCAAAATGCAGGCAGGCCATACGCCACCAAGGGCAGGCACATGCAGCAAAGCTTGCCAAAATTGATCCCCACTGAAGGCCAAAACAGAAAAGAAGGACTTGCAAACACGCTGGAATGGAGACAACATCAAAGGAATTGCAATTGGAGGAGAAAAAAAGAAAATTTGGGAAATTTAGTGACTCTTAGAAAATGGCCCGGGATTTTATCAAGTGCAGTGCAAAGGACCAAAATGTGCCAAAACTAAGCTCACAGATGTTGCAAAAGCAGGGGAAAAAGTCAAGGAGGAAGACACAACTTAGGGGGCAAGATATGAAGGACATGGCATGAATACTTAAAACAAACAAAAAAAAAAAAAATAGAAAAAATCTTTCCCAAAGTCAAAGCCATCAAAATGCAGGCAGGCCATACGCCACCAAGGGCAGGCACATGCAGCAAAGCTTGCCAAAATTGATCCCCACTGAAGGCCAAAAGAGAAAAGAAGGACCTACAAACACGCTGGAAAGGAGTCAACCTCAAAGGAATTGCAATTGGATGAGAAAAAAAGAAAATTTAGGAAATTTAGTGACTCTATGAAAATGGCCTGGCAGTATATCATGTGCAGTGCAAAGGAGCAAAAGATGCCAAAACTAAGCTCACAGATGTGGCAAAAGCCGGGGAAAAAGTCTAGGAGGAAGACACAACTTAGGGAGCAAGATGTGAGGGACATGGCATGAAAAATAGAAAAAAAAAAGAAAAAATCTTTCCCAAAGTCAAAGCCATCAAAATGCAGGCAGGCCATACGCCACCAAGGGCAGGCACATGCAGCAAAGCTTGCCAAAATTGATCCCCACTGAAGGCCAAAACAGAAAAGAAGGACCTACAAACACGCTGGAAAGGAGTCAACATCAAAGGAATTGCAATTGGAGGAGAAAAAAATAAAATTTTGAAAATATAGTGACTCTAAGAAAATGGCCTGGCAGTATATCATGTGCAGTGCAAAGGACCAAAAGGTGCCAAAACTAAGCTCACAGATGTTGCAAAAGCAGGGGAACAAGTCAAGGAGGAAGACACAACTTAGGGAGCAAGATGTGAGGGACGTGGCATGAACACTTAAAATAATAAAAAAAAAAAAAGAAAAAATCTTTCCCAAAGTCAAAGCCATCAAAATGCAGGCAGGCCATACGCCAGCAATTGCAGGCACATGCAGCAAAGCTTGCCAAAATTGATCCCCACTGAAGGCCAAAACAGAAAAGAAGGACCTACAAACACGCTGGAATGGAGACAACATAAAAGGAATTGCAATTGCAGGAGAAAAATGAAAATTTGGGAAATTTAGTGACTCTAAGAAAATGACCCGTGGTTTTACCAGGTGCAGTGCAAAGGACCAAAAGGTGCCAAAACTAAGCTCACAGATGTTGCAAAAGCAGGGGAAAAAGTCAAGGAGGAAGACAGAACTTAGGGGGCAAGATATGAGGGACATGGCATGAACACTTCAGAAAACAACCAAAAAAAGAAAAAAATCTTTCCCAAAGTCAAAGCCATCAAAAGGCATGGCCTGCCATCAAGTGCAGGGACATGCACCAAAGATTCCTCTATTGGTCCCCATTGAAATCGCAAGATTACTTTTCCCTTCCCGAAAGGAAATGAAATTTCCTTTCAGGAAGGGAAAAGGAATCTTGCGTATCCCAAAAGAAAGGCTTACAAACACACTGGAAAGGAGATAGGTTCAAATGAAATGCAATTGAAAAAAGCAGACTATCTGGAATTTTAGTCTCTTCAAAAAATAGGCTGTGAGGAAATCAGCTGCATTGCAAAGGACCAAAAGATGCCAAAAAAAAGCTCACAGATGTTGCAAAAGCAGGGGAAAAAGTCAAGGAGTAAGACACAACTTAGGGGGCAAGATATGAGGGACATGGCATGAATACTTAAAATAATAAAAAAGAAAAAAAGAAAAAATCTTTCCCAAAGTCAAAGCCATCAAAATGCAGGCAGGCCATACGCCAGCAAGTGCAGGCCCTTGCAGCAAAGCTTGCCAAAATTGATCCCCACTGAAGGCCAAAACAGAAAAGAAGGACCTACAAACACGCTGGAATGGAGTCAATATCAAAGGAATTGCAATTGCAGGAGTAAAAAGAAAATTTGGGAAATTTAGTGACTCTAAGAAAATGCCCCGGTGTTTTATCAGGTGCAGTGCAAAGGACCAAAAGGTGCCAAAACTAAGCTCACAGATGTTGCAAAAGCAGGGGAAAAAGTCAAGGAGGAAGACACAACTTAGGGGGCCAGATGTGAGGGACATGGCATGAATACTTTAAATAATAAAAAAAAAAAAAAAGAAAAAATCTTTCCCAAAGTCAAAGCCATCAAAATGCAGGCAGGCCATACGCCACCAAGGGCAGGCACATGCAGCAAAGCTTGCCAAAATTGATCCCCACTGAAGGCCAAAACAGAAAAGAAGGACTTGCAAACACGCTGGAATGGAGACAACATCAAAGGAATTGCAATTGGAGGAGAAAAAAAGAAAATTTGGGAAATTTAGTGACTCTTAGAAAATGGCCCGGGATTTTATCAAGTGCAGTGCAAAGGACCAAAATGTGCCAAAACTAAGCTCACAGATGTTGCAAAAGCAGGGGAAAAAGTCAAGGAGGAAGACACAACTTAGGGGGCAAGATATGAAGGACATGGCATGAATACTTAAAACAAACAAAAAAAAAAAAAATAGAAAAAATCTTTCCCAAAGTCAAAGCCATCAAAATGCAGGCAGGCCATACGCCACCAAGGGCAGGCACATGCAGCAAAGCTTGCCAAAATTGATCCCCACTGAAGGCCAAAAGAGAAAAGAAGGACCTACAAACACGCTGGAAAGGAGTCAACCTCAAAGGAATTGCAATTGGATGAGAAAAAAAGAAAATTTAGGAAATTTAGTGACTCTATGAAAATGGCCTGGCAGTATATCATGTGCAGTGCAAAGGAGCAAAAGATGTCAAAACTAAGCTCACAGATGTTGCAAAAGCAGGGGAAAAAGTCAAGGAGGAAGACAGAACTTAGTGGGCAAGATGTGAGGGACATGGCATGAACACTTCAGAAAACAACCAAAAAAAGAAAAAAATCTTTCCCAAAGTCAAAGCCATCAAAAGGCATGGCCTGCCATCAAGTGCAGGGACATGCACCAAAGATTCCTCTATTTGTCCCCATTGAAATCGCAAGATTCCTTTTCCCTTCCCGAAAGGAAATGAAATTTCCTTTCGGGAAGGGAAAAGGAATCTTGCGAATCCCAAAAGAAAGTCTTACAAACACTCTGGAAAGGAGATAGGTTCAAATGAAATGCAATTGAAAAAAGCAGAAAATCGGGAATTTTAGTCTCTTAAAAAATAGGCTGTGAGGAAATCAGCTGCATTGCAAAGGACCAAAAGGTGCCCAAACTAAGGTCACAGATGTTGCAAAAGCAGGGGAAAAAGTCAAGGAGGAAGACACAACTTAGGGGGCAAGATGTGAGGGACATGGCATGAATACTTAAAACAAAAAAAAAAAAAAAAGAAAAAATCTTTCCCAAAGTCAAAGCCATCAAAATGCAGGCAGGCCATACGCCACCAAGGGCAGGCACATGCAGCAAAGCTTGCCAAAATTGATCCCCACTGAAGGCCAACACAGAAAAGAAGGACCTACAAACACGCTGGAAAGGAGTCAATATCAAAGGAATTGCAATTGGAGGAGAAAAAAAAAAAATTTGGGAAATTTAGTGACTCTAAGAAAATGGCCTGGGGTTTTATCACGTGCCGTGCAAAGGACCAAAAGATGCCAAAACTAAGCTCACAAATGTTGCAAAAGCAGGGGAAAAAGTCAAGGAGGAAAACACAACTTAGGGGGCAAGATATGAGGGACATGACATGAACACTTCAGAAAACAACCAAAAAATGAAAAAATCTTTCCCAAAGTCAAAGCCATCAAAATGCAGGCAGGCCATACACCACCAAGGGCAGGCACATGCAGCAAAGCTTGCCAAAATTGATCCCCACTGAAGGCCAAAAGAGAAAAGAAGGACCTACAAACACGCTGGAAAGGAGTCAACATCAAAGGAATTGCAATTGGAGGAGAAAAATAGAAAATTTGGAAATTTAGTGACTCTAAGAAAATGGTCTGCGTTTATATCAGGTGCAGTGCAAAGGACCAAAAGGTGCCAAAACTAAGCTCACAGATGTTGCAAAAGCAGGGGAAAAAGTCAAGGAGGAAGACACAACTTAGGGGGCAAGATGTGAGGGACATGGCATGAATAATTAAAATAATAAAAAAAAAAAAACGAAAAATCTTTCCCAAAGCCAAAGCCATCAAAATGCAGGCAGGCCATACGCCAGCAAGGGCAGGCACATGCAGCAAAGCTTGCCCAAATTGATCCCCACTGCAGGCCAAAACAGAAAAGAAGGACCTACAAACACGCTGGAATGGAGACAACATCAAAGGAATTGCAATTGGAGGAGAAAAAAGAAAATTTGGAAAATTTAGTGACTCTAAGAAAATGGCCTGGGTTTATATCAGGTGCAGTGCAAAGGACCAAAAGATGCCGAAACTATGCTCACAGATGTTGCAAAAGGTGGGGAAAAAGTCAAGGAGGAAGGCACAACTTAGGGGGCAATATATGAGGGACATGGCATGAACACTTCAGAAAACAACCAAAAAAAGAAAAACATCTTTCCCATAGTCAAAGCCATCAAAAGGCATGGCCTGCCATCAAGTGCAGGGACATGCACCAAAGATTCCTCTATTGGTCCCCATTGAAATCGCAAGATTCCTTTTCCCTTCCCGAAAGGAAATGAAATTTCCTTTCGGGAAGGGAAAAGGAATCTTGCGGATCCAAAAAGAAAGGCTTACAAACACTCTGGAAAGGAGATAGGTTCAAATGAAATGCAATTGAAAAAATCAGAAAATCGGGACTTATCGTCTCTCCAAAAAATAGGCTGTGAGGAAATCAGCTGCATTGCAAAGGACCAAAAGGTGCCAAAACTAAGCTCACAGATGTTGCAAAAGCAGGGGAAAAAGTCAAGGAGGAAGACACAACAGGGGGAAAGATATGAGGGACATGGCATGAATACTTAAAATATTAAAATAAAAAAAAAGAAAAAATCTTTCCCAAAGTCAAAGCCATCAAAATGCAGGCAGGCCATACGCCAGCAAGTGCAGGCACATGCAGCAAAGCTTGCCAAAATTGATCCCCACTGAAGGCCAAAACAGAAAAGAAGGACCTACAAACACGCTGGAATGGAGACAACATCAAAGGAATTGCAATTGGGGGAGAAAAAAAGAAAATTTGGGAAATTTAATGACTCTAAGGAAATGGCCCGGTGTTTTATCAGGTGCAGTGCAAAGGTCCAAAGATGCCAAAACTAAGCTCACAGATGTTGCAAAAGCAGGGGAAAAAGTCAAGGAGGAAGACACAACTTAGGTGGCAAGATATGAGGGACATGGCATGAATACTTAAAATAATAAATAAAAAAAAAAGAAAAAATCTTTCCCAAAGTCAAAGCCATCAAAATGCAGGCATGTCATACGCAACCAAGGGCAGGCACATGCAGCAAAGCTTGCCAAAATTGATCCCCACTGAAGGCCAAAACATAAAAGAAGGACTTGCAAACAGGCTGGAATGGAGACAACATCAAAGGAATTGCAATTGGAGGAGAAAAAAAGAAAATTTAGGAAATTTAATGACTCTTAGAATGTGGCCTGGGGTATTAGCAGGTGCAGAGCAAAGGACCAAAGGTGCCAAAACTAAGCTCACAGATATTGCAAAAGAAGGGGAAAAAGTGAAGGAGGAAGACACAACATAGGGAGCAAGATATGAGGGACATGGCATGAATACTTAAAAAACAAAAAAAAAAAAAAAAAGAAAAAATCTTTCCCAAACTCAAAGCCATCAAAATGCAGGCAGGCCATACGCCACCAAGGGCAGGCACATGCAGCAAAGCTTGCCAAAATTGATCCCCACTGAAGGCCAAAACAGAAAAGAAGGACCTACAAACACGCTGGAAAGGAGTCAACATCAAAGGAATTGCAATTGGAGGAGAAAAAAGAAAATTTGGGAAATTTAGTGACTCTACGAAAATGGCCCGGGGTTTTATCAGGTGCAGTGCAAAGGACAAAAATGTGCCAAATCTAAGCTCACAGATGTTGCAAAAGCAGGGGAAAAAGTCAAGGAGGAAGACACAACTTAGGGGGCAATATATGAGGGACATGGCATGAATACTTACAATAATAAAAAAAAAAAGAAAAAAAAACTCTCCCATAGTCATAGCCATCAAAATGCAGGCAGGCCATATGCCACCAAGGGCAGGCACATGCAGCAAAGCTTGTCAAAATTGATCCCCACTGAAGGCCAAAACAGAAAAGAAGGACCTACAAACACGCTGGAAAGGAGTCAACATCAAAGGAATTGCAATTGGAGGAGAAAAATAGAAAATTTGGGAAATTTAGTGATTCTAAGAAAATGGCCTGGCAGTATATCATGTGCAGTGCAAAGGAGCAAAAGATGCCAAAACTAAACTCACAGATGTTGCAAAAGCAGGGGAAAAAGTCAAGGAGGAAGACAGAACTTAGGGGGCAAGATGTGAGGGACATGGCATGAACACTTCAGAAAACAACCAAAAAAAGAAAAAAATCTTTCCCAAAGTCAAAGCCATCAAAAGGCATGGCCTGCCATCAAGTGCAGGGACATGCACCAAAGATTCCTCTATTGGTCCCCATTGAAATCGCAAGATTCCTTTTCCCTTCCCGAAAGGAAATGAAATTTCATTTCGGGAAGGGAAAAGGAATCTTGCGAATCCCAAAAGAAAGGCTTACAAACACTCTGGAAAGGAGATAGGTTCAAATGAAATGCAATTGAAAAAAGCAGAAAATCTGGAATTTTAGTCTCTTCAAAAAATAGGCTGTGAGGAAATCAGCTGCATTGCAAAGGACCAAAAGGTGCCAAAAAAAAGCTCACAGATGTTGCAAAAGCAGGGGAAAAAGTCAAGGAGTAAGACACAACTTAGGGGGCAAGATATGAGGGACATGGCATGAATACTTAAAATAATAAAAAAAAAAAAAAGAAAAAATCTTTCCCAAAGTCAAAGCCATCAAAATGCAGGCAGGCCATACGCCAGCAAGTGCAGGCCCTTGCAGCAAAGCTTGCCAAAATTGATCCCCACTGAAGGCCAAAACAGAAAAGAAGGACATACAAACATGCTGGAATGGAGACAATATCAAAGGAATTGCAATTGCAGGAGTAAAAAGAAAATTTGGGAAATTTAGTGACTCTAAGAAAATGGCCCGGTGTTTTATCAGGTGCAGTGCAAAGGACCAAAAGGTGCCAAAACTAAGCTCACAGATGTTGCAAAAGCAGGGGAAAAAGTCAAGGAGGAAGGCACAACTTAGGGGGCAAGATATGAGGGACATGGCATGAATACTTAAAATAATAAAAAAAATAAAAAAGAAAAAATCTTTCCCAAAGTCAAAGCCATCAAAATGCAGGCAGGCCATACGCCACCAAGGGCAGGCACATGCAGCAAAGCTTGCCAAAATTGATCCCCACTGAAGGCCAAAACAGAAAAGAAGGACTTGCAAACACGCTGGAATGGAGACAACATCAAAGGAATTGCAATTGGAGGAGAAAAAAAGAAAATTTGGGAAATTTAGTGACTCTTAGAAAATGGCCCGGGATTTTATCAAGTGCAGTGCAAAGGACCAAAATGTGCCAAAACTAAGCTCACAGATGTTGCAAAAGCAGGGGAAAAAGTCAAGGAGGAAGACACAACTTAGGGGGCAAGATATGAAGGACATGGCATGAATACTTAAAACAAACAAAAAAAAAAAAATAGAAAAAATCTTTCCCAAAGTCAAAGCCATCAATATGCAGGCAGGCCATACGCCACCAAGGGCAGGCACATGCAGCAAAGCTTGCCAAAATTGATCCCCACTGAAGGCCAAAACAGAAAAGAAGGACCTACAAACACGCTGGAAAGGAGTCAACATCAAAGGAATTGCAACTGGAGGAGAAAAAAAGAAAATTTTGGAAATTTAGTGACTCTATGAAAATGGCCTGGCAGTATATCATGTGCAGTGCAAAGGAGCAAAAGATGCCAAAACTAAGCTCACAGATGTTGCAAAAGCAGGGGAAAAAGTCAAGGAGGAAGACAGAACTTAGGGGGCAAGATGTGAGGGACATGGCATGAACACTTCAGAAAACAACCAAAAAAAGAAAAAAATCTTTCCCAAAGTCAAAGCCATCAAAAGGCATGGCCTGCCATCAAGTGCAGGGACATGCACCAAAGATTCCTCTATTGGTCCCCATTGAAATCGCAAGATTCCTTTTCCCTTCCCGAAAGGAAATGAAATTTCCTTTCGGGAAGGGAAAAGGAATCTTGCGAATCCCAAAAGAAAGGCTTACAAACACTCTGGAAAGGAGATAGGTTCAAATGAAATGCAATTGAACAAAGCAGAAAATCGGGAATTTTAGTCTCTTAAAAAATAGGCTGTGAGGAAATCAGCTGCATTGCAAAGGACCAAAAGGTGCCAAAACTAAGGTCACAGATGTTGCAAAAGCAGGGGAAAAAGTCAAGGAGGAAGACACAACTTAGGGGGCAAGATGTGAGGGACATGGCATGAATACTTAAAACAAAAAAAAAAAAAAAAGAAAAAATCTTTCCCAAAGTCAAAGCCATCAAAATGCAGGCAGGCCATACGCCACCAAGGGCAGGCACATGCAGCAAAGCTTGCCAAAATTGATCCCCACTGAAGGCCAAAACAGAAAAGAAGGACCTACAAACACGCTGGAAAGGAGTAAATATCAAAGGATTTGCAATTGGAGGAGAAAAAAAAAAAATTTGGGAAATTTAGTGACTCTAAGAAAATGGCCTGGGGTTTTATCATGTGCCGTGCAAAGGACCAAAATGTGCCAAAACTAAGCTCACAAATGTTGCAAAAGCAGGGGAAAAAGTCAAGGAGGAAGACACAACTTAGGGGGCAAGATATGAGGGACATGGAATGAACACTTCAGAAAACAACCAAAAAAAGAAAAAATCTTTCCCAAAGTCAAAGCCATCAAAATGCAGGCAGGCCATATGCCAGCAAGGGCAGGCACATGCAGCAAAGCTTGCCAAAATTGATCCCCACTGCAGGCCAAAACAGAAAAGAAGGACCTACAAACACGCTGGAATGGAGACAACATCAAAGGAATTGCAATTGGAGAAGAAAAAAAGAAAATTTGGAAAATTTTGTGACTCTAAGAAAATGGCCTGGGTTTATATCAGGTGCAGTGCAAAGGACCAAAAGATGCCAAAACTATGCTCACAGATGTTGCAAAAGCAGGGGAAAAAGTCAAGGAGGAAGGCACAACTTAGGGGGCAAGATATGAGGGACATGGCATGAATACTTAAAATAATAAAAAAAAAAAAAAAAGAAAAAATCTTTCCCAAAGTTAAAGCCATCAAAATGCAGGCAGGCCATACGCCAGCAAGGGCAGGCACATGCAGCAAAGCTTGCCAAAATTGATCCCCACTGAAGGCCAAAACAGAAAAGAAGGACCTACAAACACGCTGGAAAGAGTCAACATAAAAGGAATTGCAACTGGAAGAGAAAAAAAGAAAATTTGGGAAATTTAGTGACTCTAAGAAAATGGCCTGGGTTTTTATCAGGTGCCGTGCAAAGGACCAGAAGATGCCAAAACTAAGCTCACGAATGTTGCAAAAGCAGGGGAAAAAGTCTAGGAGGAAGACACAACTTAGGGGGCAAGATATGAGGCACATGGCATGAACACTTCAGAAAACAACCAAAAAAAGAAAAACATCTATCCCATAGTCAAAGCCATCAAAAGGCATGGCCTGCCATCAAGTGCAGGGACATGCACCAAAGATTCCTCTATTGGTCCCCATTGAAATCGCAAGATTCCTTTTCCCTTCCCGAAAGGAAATGAAATTTCCTTTCGAGAAGGGAAAAGGAATCTTGCGGATCCAAAAAGAAAGGCTTACAAACACTCTGGAAAGGAGATAGGTTCAAAAGAAATGCAATTCAAAAAAATCAGAAAATCGGGACTTATAGTCTCTCCAAAAAATAGGCTGTGAGGAAATCAGCTGCATTGCAAAGGACCAAAAGGTGCCAAAACTAAGCTCACAGATGTTGCAAAAGCAGGGGAAAAAGTCAAGAAGGAAGACACAACAGGGGGCAAGATATGAGGGACATGGCATGAATACTTAAAATATTAAAAAAAAAAAAAAAAAAAAATCTTTCCCAAAGTCAAAGCCATCAAAATGCAGGCAGGCCATACGCCACCAAGGGCAGGCACATGCAGCAAAGCTTGCCAAAATTGATCCCCACTGAAGGCCAAAAGAGAAAAGAAGGACCTACAAACACGCTGGAATGGAGACAACATCAAAGGAATTGCAATTGGGGAAGAAAAAATGAAAATTTGGAAAATTAATGACTCTAAGAAAATGGCCCGGTGTTTAATCAGGTGCAGTGCAAAGGACCAAAAGGTGCCAAAACTAAGCTCACAGATGTTGCAAAAGCCGGGGAAAAAGTCAAGGAGGAAGACACAACTTAGGGGGCAAGATATGAGGGACATGGCTTGAATACTTAAAATAATAAAAAAAAAAAAAGAAAAAATCTTTCCAAAAGTCAAAGCCATCAAAATGCAGGCATGTCATACGCAACCAAGGGCCGGCACATGCAGCAAAGCTTGCCAAAATTGATCCCCACTGAAGGCCAAAACATAAAAGAAGGACTTGCAAACACGCTGGAATGGAGACAACATCAAAGGAATTGCAAATGGAGGAGAAAAAAAGAAAATTTAGGAAATTTAATGACTCTTAGAATGTGGCCTGGGGTATTAGCAGGTGCAGTGCAAAGGACCAAAGGTGCCAAAACTAAGCTCACAGATATTGCAAAAGAAGGGGAAAAAGTGAAGGAGGAAGACACAACATAGGGAGCAAGATATGAGGGACATGGCATGAATACTTAAACAACAAAAAAAAAAAAAAAAAAGAAAAAAATCTTTCCCAAAGTCAAAGCCATCAAAATGCAGGCAGGCCATACGCCACCAAGGGCAGGCACATGCAGCAAAGCTTGCCAAAATTGATCCCCACTGAAGGCCAAAACAGAAAAGAAGGACCTACAAACACGCTGGAATGGAGGCAACATCAAAGGAATTGCAATTGCAGGAGAAAAAAGAAAATTTGGGAAATTTAGTGACTCTAAGAAAATGGCCCGGGGTTTTATCAGGTGCAGTGCAAAGGACAAAAATGTGCCAAATCTAAGCTCACAGATGTTGCAAAAGCAGGGGAAAAAGTCAAGGAGGAAGACACAACTTAGGGGGCAATATATGAGGCACATGGCATGAATACTTACAATAATAAAAAAAAAAAGAAAAAAAAAACTTTCCCATAGTCATAGCCATCAAAATGCAGGCAGGCCATACGCCACCAAGGGCAGGCACATGCAGCAAAGCTTGCCAAAATTGATCCCCACTGAAGGCCAAAACAGAAAAGAAGGACCTACAAACACGCTGGAAAGGAGTCAACATCAAAGGAACTGCAATTGGAGGAGAAAAATAGAAAATTTGGGAAATTTAGTGATTCTAAGAAAATGGCCTGGCAGTATATCAGGTGCAGTGCAAAGGACCAAAGATGCCAAAACTAAGCTCACAGGTGTTGCAAAAGCAGGGGAAAAAGTCAAGGAGGAAGACACAACTTAGGGGGCAAGATGTGAGGGACATGGCATGAATAATTACAATAATAAAAAAAAAGAAAAGAAAAAATCTTTCCCAAAGTCAAAGCCATCAAAATGCAGGCAGGCCATACGCCACCAAGGGCAGGCACATGCAGCAAAGCTTGTCAAAATTGATCCCCACTGAAAGCCAAAACAGAAAAGAAGGACCTACAAACACGCTGGAAAGGAGTCAACATCAAAGGAATTGCAATTGGAGGAGAAAAATAGAAAATTTTCGAAATTTAGTGACTCTAAGAAAATGGCCTGGCAGTATATCATGTGCAGTGCAAAGGACCAAAGATGCCAAAACTAAGCACACAGATGTTGCAAAAGCAGGGGAAAAAGTCAAGGAGGAAGACACAACTTAGGGGGCAAGATATGAGGGACATGGCATGAACACTTAAAATAATAAAAAAAAAAAAAAGAAAAAATCTTTCCCAAAGTCAAAGCCATCAAAATGCAGGCAGGCCATACGCCACCAAGGGCAGGCACATGCAGCAAAGCTTGCCAAAATTGATCCCCACTGAAGGCCAAAACAGAAAAGAAGGACCTACAAACGCGCTGGAAAGGAGTCAACATCAAAGGAATTGCAATTGGAGGAGAAAAAAAGAAAATTTGGGAAATTAAATGTCTATAAGAAAATGGCCTGGGTTTAAATCAGGTGCAGTGCAAAGGACCAAAGATGCCAAAACTAAGCTCACAGATGTTGCAAAAAGAGGGGAAAAAGTCAAGGAGGAAGACACAACTTAGGGGGCAAGATGTGAGGGACATGGCATGAACACTTAAAATAATAAAAAAAAAAAATAGAAAAAATCTTTCCCAAAGTCAAAGCCATCAAAATGCAGGCAGGCCATACGCCAGCAAGTGCAGGCACATGCAGCAAAGCTTGCCAAAATTGATCCCCACTGAAGGCCAAAACAGAAAAGAAGGACCTACAAACACGCTGGAATGGAGACAACATCAAAGGAATTGCAATTGGAGGAGAAAAAAGAAAATTTGGAAAATTTAGTGACTCTAAGAAAATGGCCCGGGCTTTTATCAGGTGCAGTGCATAGGACGAAAAGGTGCCAAAACTAAGCTCACAGATATTGCAAAAGCAGGGGAAAAGGTCTAGGAGGAAGACACAACTTAGGGGGCAAGATGGGAGGGACATGGCATGAATAATTACAATAATAAAAAAAAAAAAAAAAAAAAATCTTTCCCAAAGTCAAAGCCATCAAAATGCAGGCAGGCCATACGCCAGCAATTGCAGGCACATGCAGCAAAGCTTGCCAAAATTGATCCCCACTGAAGGCCAAAACAGAAAAGAAGGACCTACTAACACGCTGGAATGGAGACATGATCTAAGGAATTGCAATTGGAGGAGAAAAAAGAAAATTTGGAAAATTTAGTGACTCTAAGAAAATGGCCCGGGGTTTTATCAGGTGCAGTGCAAAGGACCAAAAGGCGCCAAAACTAAGCTCACAGATGTTGCAAAAGCAGGGCAAAAAGTCTAGGAGGAAGACACAACTTAGGGGGCAAGATGTGAGGGACATGGCATGAATAATTACAATAATAAAAAAAAAGAAAAGAAAAAATCTTTCCCAAACTCAAAGCCATCAAAATGCAGGCAGGCCATACGCCACCAAGGGCAGGCACATGCAGCAAAGCTTGTCAAAATTGATCCCCACTGAAGGCCAAAACAGAAAAGAAGGACCTACAAACACGCTGGAAAGGAGTCAACATCAAAGGAATTGCAATTGGAGGAGAAAAATAGAAAATTTGGGAAATTTAGTGACTCTAAGAAAATGGCCTGGCAGTATATCATGTGCAGTGCAAAGGACCAAAGATGCCAAAACTAAGCTCACAGATGTTGCAAAAGCAGGGGAAAAAGTCAAGGAGGAAGACACAACTTAGGGGGCAAGATGTGAGGGACATGGCATGAATACTTAAAACAAAAAAGAAAAAAAAAAGAAAAAATCTTTCCCAAAGTCAAAGCCATCAAAATGCAGGCAGGCCATACGCCACCATGGGCAGGCACATGCAGCAAAGCTTGCCAAAATTGATCCACACTGAAGGCCAAAAGAGAAAAGAAGGACCTATAAACAGGCAGGAAAGGAGTCAAAATCAAAGGAATTGCAATTGGAGGAGAAAAAAAAAAAATTTGGGAAATTTAGTGACTCTAAGAAAATGGCCCGGGGTTTTTTCAGGTGCAGTGCAAAGGACCAAAAGGTGCCAAAACTAAGCTCACAGATGTTGCAAAAGCAGGGGAAAAAGTCAAGGAGGAAGACAGAACTTAGGGGGCAAGATGTGAGTGACATGGCATGAATAATTAAAATAATAAAAAAAAAAAAACGAAAAATCTTTCCCAAAGCCAAAGCCATCAAAATGCAGGCAGGCCATACGCCAGCAAGGGCAGGCACATGCAGCAAAGCTTGCCAAAATTGATCCCCACTGAAGGCCAAAACAGAAAAGAAGGACCTACAAACACGCTGTAATGGAGACAACATCAAAGGAATTGCAATTGGAGGAGAAAAAAGAAAATTTGGAAAATTTAGTGACTCTAAGAAAATGGCCCGGGCTCTTATCAGGTGCAGTGCATAGGACCAAAAGGTGCCAAAACTAAGCTCACAGATGTTGCAAAAGCAGGGGAAAAAGTCTAGGAGGAAGACACAACTTAGGGGGCAAGATGTGAGGGACATGGCATGAATAATTACAATAATAAAAAAAAAAAAAGAAAAAATCTTTCCCAAAGTCAAAGCCATCAAAATGCAGGCAGGCCATACGCCAGCAATTGCAGGCACATGCAGCAAAGCTTGCCAAAATTGATCCCCACTGAAGGCCAAAACAGAAAAGAAGGACCTACAAACACGCTGGAAAGGAGTCAACATCAAAGGAATTGCAATTGGAGGAGAAAAATGAAAATTTTGGAAATTTAGTGACTCTAAGAAAATGGCCTGGGTTTATATCATGTGCAGTGCAAAGGACCAAAAGGTGCCAAAACTAAGCTCACAGATGTTGCAAAAGCAGGGGAAAAAGTCAAGGAGGAAGACACAACTTAGGGGGCAAGATGTGAGGGACATGGCATGAATACTTAAAATAATAAAAAAAAAAAAAGAAAAAATCTTTCCCAAAGTCAATGTCATCAAAATGCAGGCAGGCCATACGCCACCAAGGGCAGGCACATGCAGCAAAGCTTGCCAAAATTGATCCCCACTGAAGTCCAAAACAGAAAAGAAGGACCTACAAACACGCTGGAATGTAGACAACATCAAAGGAATTGCAATTGGAGGAGAAAAAAAGAAAATTTGGGAAATTTAGTGACTCTAAGAAAATGGTCTGGGGTTTTATCAGGTGCATTGAAAAGGACCAAAAGGCGCCAAAACTAAGCTCACAGATGTTGCAAAAGGTGGGGAAAAAGTCAAGGAGGAAGACACAACTTAGGTGGCAAGATATGAGGGACATGTCATGAACATTTCAGAAAACAACCAAAAAAAGAAAAAAATCTTTCCCAAAGTCAAAGCCATCAAAAGGCATGGCCTGCCATCAAGTGCAGAGACATGCACCAAAGATTCCTCTATTGGTCCCCATTGAAATCGCAAGATTCCTTTTCCCTTCCCAAAATGAAATGAAATTTCCTTTCAAGAAGGGAAAAGGAATCTTGCAAATCCCAAAAGAAAGGCTTACAAACACTCCGGAAAGGAGATAGGATCAAATGAAATGCAATTGGAAAAAGCAGAAATCGGGAATTTTAGTCTCTTCAAAAAAAAAGTTGAGAGGAAATCAGCTGCATTGCAAAGGACCAAAAGGTGCCAAAACTAAGCTCACAGATGTTGCAAAAGCAGGGGAAAAAGTCAAGGAGCAAGACACAACTTAGGGGGCAAGATGTGAGGGACATGGCATGAACACTTAAAATAATAAAAAAAAAAAAAAGAAAAAATCTTTCCCAAAGTCAAAGCCATCAAAATGCAGGCAGGCCATACGCCACCAAGGGCAGGCACATGCAGCAAAGCTTGCCAAAATTGATCCCCACTGAAGGCCAAAAGAGAAAAGAAGGACCTACAAACGCGCTGGAAAGGAGTCAACATCAAAGGAATTGCAATTGGAGGAGAAAAAATGAAAATTTGGGAAATTAAATGTCTATAAGAAAATGGCCTGGGTTTAAATCAGGTGCAGTGCAAAGGACCAAAGATGCCAAAACTAAGCTCACAGATGTTGCAAAAAGAGGGGAAAAAGTCAAGGAGGAAGACACAACTTAGGGGGCAAGATGTGAGGGACATGGCATGAACACTTAAAATAATAAAAAAAAAAAATAGAAAAAATCTTTCCCAAAGTCAAAGCCATCAAAATGCAGGCAGGCCATACGCCAGCAAGTGCAGGCACATGCAGCAAAGCTTGCCAAAATTGATCCCCACTGAAGGCCAAAACAGAAAAGAAGGACCTACAAACACGCTGGAATGGAGACAACATCAAAGGAATTGCAATTGGAGGAGAAAAAAGAAAATTTGGAAAATTTAGTGACTCTAAGAAAATGGCCCGGGCTTTTATCAGGTGCAGTGCATAGGACCAAAAGGTGCCAAAACTAAGCTCACAGATATTGCAAAAGCAGGGGAAAAGGTCTAGGAGGAAGACACAACTTAGGGGGCAAGATGGGAGGGACATGGCATGAATAATTACAATAATAAAAAAAAAAAAAAAAAAAAATCTTTCCCAAAGTCAAAGCCATCAAAATGCAGGCAGGCCATACGCCAGCAATTGCAGGCACATGCAGCAAAGCTTGCCAAAATTGATCCCCACTGAAGGCCAAAACAGAAAAGAAGGACCTACTAACACGCTGGAATGGAGACATGATCTAAGGAATTGCAATTGGAGGAGAAAAAAGAAAATTTGGAAAATTTAGTGACTCTAAGAAAATGGCCCGGGGTTTTATCAGGTGCAGTGCAAAGGACCAAAAGGCGCCAAAACTAAGCTCACAGATGTTGCAAAAGCAGGGCAAAAAGTCTAGGAGGAAGACACAACTTAGGGGGCAAGATGTGAGGGACATGGCATGAATAATTACAATAATAAAAAAAAAGAAAAGAAAAAATCTTTCCCAAACTCAAAGCCATCAAAATGCAGGCAGGCCATACGCTACCAAGGGCAGGCACATGCAGCAAAGCTTGTCAAAATTGATCCCCACTGAAGGCCAAAACAGAAAAGAAGGACCTACAAACACGCTGGAAAGGAGTCAACATCAAAGGAATTGCAATTGGAGGAGAAAAATAGAAAATTTGGGAAATTTAGTGACTCTAAGAAAATGGCCTGGCAGTATATCATGTGCAGTGCAAAGGACCAAAGATGCCAAAACTAAGCTCACAGATGTTGCAAAAGCAGGGGAAAAAGTCAAGGAGGAAGACACAACTTAGGGGGCAAGATGTGAGGGACATGGCATGAATACTTAAAACAAAAAAGAAAAAAAAAAGAAAAAATCTTTCCCAAAGTCAAAGCCATCAAAATGCAGGCAGGCCATACGCCACCATGGGCAGGCACATGCAGCAAAGCTTGCCAAAATTGATCCACACTGAAGGCCAAAAGAGAAAAGAAGGACCTATAAACAGGCAGGAAAGGAGTCAAAATCAAAGGAATTGCAATTGGAGGAGAAAAAAAAAAATTTGGTAAATTTAGTGACTCTAAGAAAATGGCCCGGGGTTTTTTCAGGTGCAGTGCAAAGGACCAAAAGGTGCCAAAACTAAGCTCACAGATGTTGCAAAAGCAGGGGAAAAAGTCAAGGAGGAAGACAGAACTTAGGGGGCAAGATGTGAGTGACATGGCATGAATAATTAAAATAATAAAAAAAAAAAAAACGAAAAATCTTTCCCAAAGCCAAAGCCATCAAAATGCAGGCAGGCCATACGCCAGCAAGGGCAGGCACATGCAGCAAAGCTTGCCAAAATTGATCCCCACTGAAGGCCAAAACAGAAAAGAAGGACCTACAAACACGCTGTAATGGAGACAACATCAAAGGAATTGCAATTGGAGGAGAAAAAAGAAAATTTGGAAAATTTAGTGACTCTAAGAAAATGGCCCAGGCTCTTATCAGGTGCAGTGCATAGGACCAAAAGGTGCCAAAACTAAGCTCACAGATGTTGCAAAAGCAGGGGAAAAAGTCTAGGAGGAAGACACAACTTAGGGGGCAAGATGTGAGGGACATGGCATGAATAATTACAATAATAAAAAAAAAAAAGAAAAAATCTTTCCCAAAGTCAAAGCCATCAAAATGCAGGCAGGCCATACGCCAGCAATTGCAGGCACATGCAGCAAAGCTTGCCAAAATTGATCCCCACTGAAGGCCAAAACAGAAAAGAAGGACCTACAAACACGCTGGAAAGGAGTCAACATCAAAGGAATTGCAATTGGAGGAGAAAAAATGAAAATTTGGGAAATTTAGTGACTCTAAGAAAATGGCCTGGGTTTATATCATGTGCAGTGCAAAGGACCAAAAGGTGCCAAAACTAAGCTCACAGATGTTGCAAAAGCAGGGGAAAAAGTCAAGGAGGAAGACACAACTTAGGGGGCAAGATGTGAGGGACATGGCATGAATACTTAAAATAATAAAAAAAAAAAAAGAAAAAATCTTTCCCAAAGTCAATGTCATCAAAATGCAGGCAGGCCATACGCCACCAAGGGCAGGCACATGCAGCAAAGCTTGCCAAAATTGATCCCCACTGAAGTCCAAAACAGAAAAGAAGGACCTACAAACACGCTGGAATGTAGACAACATCAAAGGAATTGCAATTGGAGGAGAAAAAAAGAAAATTTGGGAAATTTAGTGACTCTTGGAAAGTGGCCTGGGGTTTTATCAGGTGCAGGGCAAAGGACCAAAAGATGCCAAAACTAAGCTCACAGATGTTGCAAAAGCAGGGGAAAAAGTCAAGGAGGAAGACACAACTTAGGTGGCAAGATATGAGGGACATGTCATGAACATTTCAGAAAACAACCAAAAAAAGAAAAAAATCTTTCCCAAAGTCAAAGCCATCAAAAGGCATGGCCTGCCATCAAGTGCAGAGACATGCACCAAAGATTCCTCTATTGGTCCCCATTGAAATCGCAAGATTCCTTTTCCCTTCCCAAAAGGAAATGAAATTTCCTTTCAAGAAGGGAAAAGGAATCTTGCAAATCCCAAAAGAAAGGCTTACAAACACTCCGGAAAGGAGATAGGATCAAATGAAATGCAATTGAAAAAAGCAGAAATCGGGAATTTTAGTCTCTTCAAAAAATAGGTTGCGAGGAAATCAGCTGCATTGCAAAGGACCAAAAGATGCCAAAACTAAGCTCACAGATGTTGCAAAAGCAGGGGAAAAAGTCAAGGAGCAAGACACAACTTAGGGGGCAAGATGTGAGGGACATGGCATGAACACTTAAAATAATAAAAAAAAAAAAAAGAAAAAATCTTTCCCAAACTCAAAGCCATCAAAATGCAGGCAGGCCATACGCCACCAAGGGCAGGCACATGCAGCAAAGCTTGCCAAAATTGATCCCCACTGAAGGCCAAAACAGAAAAGAAGGACCTACACACATGCTGGAAAGGAGTCAACATCAAAGGAATTGCAATTGGAGGAGAAAATGAAAATTTGGGAAATTTAGTGACTCTAAGAACATGGCCCGGGATTTTATCAGGTGCAGTGCAAAGGACAAAAAGGTGCCAAAACTAAGCTCACAGATGTTGCAAAAGCAGGGGAAAATGTCTAGGAGGAAGACACAACTTAGGGGGCAAGATGTGAGGGACATGGCATGAACACTTAAAATAATAAAAAAAAAAAATAGAAAAAATCTTTCCCAAAGTCAAAGCCATCAAAATGCAGGCAGGCCATACGCCAGCAAGTGCAGGCACATGCAGCAAAGCTTGCCAAAATTGATCCCCACTGAAGGCCAAAACAGAAAAGAAGGACCTACAAACACGCTGGAATGGAGACAACATCAAAGGAATTGCAATTGGAGGAGAAAAAAGAAAATTTGGAAAATTTAGTGACTCTAAGAAAATGGCCCGGGCTTTTATCAGGTGCAGTGCATAGGACCAAAAGGTGCCAAAACTAAGCTCACAGATATTGCAAAAGCAGGGGAAAAGGTCTAGGAGGAAGACACAACTTAGGGGGCAAGATGGGAGGGACATGGCATGAATAATTACAATAATAAAAAAAAAAAAAAAAAAAAATCTTTCCCAAAGTCAAAGCCATCAAAATGCAGGCAGGCCATACGCCAGCAAGTGCAGGCACATGCAGCAAAGCTTGCCAAAATTGATCCCCACTGAAGGCCAAAACAGAAAAGAAGGACCTACTAACACGCTGGAATGGAGACATGATCTAAGGAATTGCAATTGGAGGAGAAAAAAGAAAATTTGGAAAATTTAGTGACTCTAAGAAAATGGCCCGGGGTTTTATCAGGTGCAGTGCAAAGGACCAAAAGGCGCCAAAACTAAGCTCACAGATGTTGCAAAAGCAGGGCAAAAAGTCTAGGAGGAAGACACAACTTAGGGGGCAAGATGTGAGGGACATGGCATGAATAATTACAATAATAAAAAAAAAGAAAAGAAAAAATCTTTCCCAAACTCAAAGCCATCAAAATGCAGGCAGGCCATACGCCACCAAGGGCAGGCACATGCAGCAAAGCTTGTCAAAATTGATCCCCACTGAAGGCCAAAACAGAAAAGAAGGACCTACAAACACGCTGGAAAGGAGTCAACATCAAAGGAATTGCAATTGGAGGAGAAAAATAGAAAATTTGGGAAATTTAGTGACTCTAAGAAAATGGCCTGGCAGTATATCATGTGCAGTGCAAAGGACCAAAGATGCCAAAACTAAGCTCACAGATGTTGCAAAAGCAGGGGAAAAAGTCAAGGAGGAAGACACAACTTAGGGGGCAAGATGTGAGGGACATGGCATGAATACTTAAAACAAAAAAGAAAAAAAAAAGAAAAAATCTTTCCCAAAGTCAAAGCCATCAAAATGCAGGCAGGCCATACGCCACCATGGGCAGGCACATGCAGCAAAGCTTGCCAAAATTGATCCACACTGAAGGCCAAAAGAGAAAAGAAGGACCTATAAACAGGCAGGAAAGGAGTCAAAATCAAAGGAATTGCAATTGGAGGAGAAAAAAAAAATTTGGGAAATTTAGTGACTCTAAGAAAATGGCCCGGGGTTTTTTTCAGGTGCAGTGCAAAGGACCAAAATGTGCCAAAACTAAGCTCACAGATGTTGCAAAAGCAGGGGAAAAAGTCAAGGAGGAAGACAGAACTTAGGGGGCAAGATGTGAGTGACATGGCATGAATAATTAAAATAATAAAAAAAAAAAAACGAAAAATCTTTCCCAAAGCCAAAGCCATCAAAATGCAGGCAGGCCATACGCCAGCAAGGGCAGGCACATGCAGCAAAGCTTGCCAAAATTGATCCCCACTGAAGGCCAAAACAGAAAAGAAGGACCTACAAACACGCTGTAATGGAGACAACATCAAAGGAATTGCAATTGGAGGAGAAAAAAGAAAATTTGGAAAATTTAGTGACTCGAAGAAAATGGCCCGGGCTCTTATCAGGTGCAGTGCATAGGACCAAAAGGTGCCAAAACTAAGCTCACAGATGTTGCAAAAGCAGGGGAAAAAGTCTAGGAGGAAGACACAACTTAGGGGGCAAGATGTGAGGGACATGGCATGAATAATTACAATAATAAAAAAAAAAAAAGAAAAAATCTTTCCCAAAGTCAAAGCCATCAAAATGCAGGCAGGCCATACGCCAGCAATTGCAGGCACATGCAGCAAAGCTTGCCAAAATTGATCCCCACTGAAGGCCAAAACAGAAAAGAAGGACCTACAAACACGCTGGAAAGGAGTCAACATCAAAGGAATTGCAATTGGAGGAGAAAAATGAAAATTTTGGAAATTTAGTGACTCTAAGAAAATGGCCTGGGTTTATATCATGTGCAGTGCAAAGGACCAAAAGGTGCCAAAACTAAGCTCACAGATGTTGCAAAAGCAGGGGAAAAAGTCAAGGAGGAAGACACAACTTAGGGGGCAAGATGTGAGGGACATGGCATGAATACTTAAAATAATAAAAAAAAAAAAAGAAAAAATCTTTCCCAAAGTCAATGTCATCAAAATGCAGGCAGGCCATACGCCACCAAGGGCAGGCACATGCAGCAAAGCTTGCCAAAATTGATCCCCACTGAAGTCCAAAACAGAAAAGAAGGACCTACAAACACGCTGGAATGTAGACAACATCAAAGGAATTGCAATTGGAGGAGAAAAAAAGAAAATTTGGGAAATTTAGTGACTCTAAGAAAATGGTCTGGGGTTTTATCAGGTGCATTGAAAAGGACCAAAAGGCGCCAAAACTAAGCTCACAGATGTTGCAAAAGCAGGGGAAAATGTCTAGGAGGAAGACACAACTTAGGTGGCAAGATATGAGGGACATGTCATGAACATTTCAGAAAACAACCAAAAAAAGAAAAAAATCTTTCCCAAAGTCAAAGCCATCAAAAGGCATGGCCTGCCATCAAGTGCAGAGACATGCACCAAAGATTCCTCTATTGGTCCCCATTGAAATCGCAAGATTCCTTTTCCCTTCCCAAAATGAAATGAAATTTCCTTTCAAGAAGGGAAAAGGAATCTTGCAAATCCCAAAAGAAAGGCTTACAAACACTCCGGAAAGGAGATAGGATCAAATGAAATGCAATTGGAAAAAGCAGAAATCGGGAATTTTAGTCTCTTCAAAAAAAAAGTTGAGAGGAAATCAGCTGCATTGCAAAGGACCAAAAGGTGCCAAAACTAAGCTCACAGATGTTGCAAAAGCAGGGGAAAAAGTCAAGGAGCAAGACACAACTTAGGGGGCAAGATGTGAGGGACATGGCATGAACACTTAAAATAATAAAAAAAAAAAAAAGAAAAAATCTTTCCCAAAGTCAAAGCCATCAAAATGCAGGCAGGCCATACGCCACCAAGGGCAGGCACATGCAGCAAAGCTTCCCAAAATTGATCCCCACTGAAGGCCAAAACAGAAAAGAAGGACCTACAAATGCGCTGGAAAGGAGTCAACATCAAAGGAATTGCAATTGGAGGAGAAAAAATGAAAATTTGGGAAATTAAATGTCTATAAGAAAATGGCCTGGGTTTAAATCAGGTGCAGTGCAAAGGACCAAAGATGCCAAAACTAAGCTCACAGATGTTGCAAAAAGAGGGGAAAAAGTCAAGGAGGAAGACACAACTTAGGGGGCAAGATGTGAGGGACATGGCATGAACACTT
>JAKDEW010001092.1:0-57673 GCA_021963965.1 Artemisiospiza belli | reverse complement strand
AAAATGGCCCGGGGTTTATATCAGGTGCATTGCAAAGGACCAAAAGGTGCCAAAACTAAGCTCACAAATGTTGCAAAAGCAGGGGAAAAAGTCAAGGAGGAAGACAGAACTTAGGGGGCAAGATGTGAGGGACATGGCATGAACACTTCAGAAAACAACCAAAAAAAGAAAAAAATCTTTCCCAAAGTCAGAGCCATCAAAAGGCATGGCCTGCCATCAAGTGCAGGGACATGCACCAAAGATTCCTCTATTGGTCCCCATTGAAATCGCAAGATTCCTTTTCCCTTCCCGAAAGGAAATGAAATTTCCTTTCGGGAAGGGAAAAGGAATCTTGCAAATCCCAAAAGAAAGGCTTACAAACACTCTGGAAAGGAGATAGGATCAAATGAAATGCAATTGAAAAAAGCAGAAAATCTGGAATTTTAGTCTCTTCAAAAAATAGGCTGTGAGGAAATCAGCTGCATTGCAAAGGACCAAAAGGTGCCAAAACTAAGCTCACAGATGTTGCAAAAGCAGGGGAAAAAGTCAAGGAGGAAGACACAACTTAGGGGGCACGATGTGAGGGACATGGCATGAATACTTAAAACAAAAAAGAAAAAAAAAAGAAAAAATCTTTTCCAAAGTCAAAGCCATCAAAATGCAGGCAGGCCATACACCACCAAGGGCAGGCACATGCAGCAAAGCTTGCCAAAATTGATCCCCACTGAAGGCCAAAACAGAAAAGAAGGACCTACAAACACGCTGGAAAGGAGTCAACATCAAAGGAATTGCAATTGGAGGAGAAAAAAAGAAAATTTTGGAAATTTAGTGACTCTAAGAAAATGGTCTGGGTTTATATCAGGTGCAGTGCAAAGGACCAAAAGATGCCAAAACTAAGCTCACAGATGTTGCAAAAGCAGGGGAAAAAGTCAAGGAGGAAGACACAACTTAGGGGGCTAGATGTGAGGGACATGGCATGAATACTTAAAATAACAAAAAAAAAAAAAAAAGAAAAAATCTTTCCCAAAGTCAAAGCCATCAAAATGCAGGCAGGCCATACGCCACCAAGGGCAGGCACATGCAGCAAAGCTTGCCAAAATTGATCCCCACTGAAGGCCAAAACAGAAAAGAAGGACCTACAAACACGCTGGAAAGGAGTCAACATCAAAGGAATTGCAATTGGAGGAGAAAAATAGAAAATTTGGGAAATTTAGTGACTCTAAGAAAATGGCCCGGGGTTTTATCAGGTGCAGCGCAAAGGACCAAAAGGCGCCAAAACTAAGCTCACAGATGTTGCAAAAGCAGGGGAAAAAGTCTAGGAGGAAAACACAACTTAGGGGGCAAGATGTGAGGGACATGGCATGAATAATTACAATAATAAAAAAAAAAAAAAAGAAAAAATCTTTCCCAAAGTCAAAGCCATCAAAATGCAGGCAGGCCATACGCCACCAAGGGCAGGCACATGCAGCAAAGCTTGTCAAAATTGATCCCCACTGAAGGCCAAAACAGAAAAGAACGACCTACAAACACGCTGGAAAGGAGTCAACATCAAAGGAATTGCAATTGGAGGAGAAAAATAGAAAATTTGGGAAATTTAGTGACTCTTAGAAAATGGCCTGGCAGTATATCATGTGCAGTGCAAAGGACCAAAAGATGCCAAAACTAAGCTCACAGATGTTGCAAAAGCAGCGGAAAAAGTCAAGGAAGAACACACAACTTAGGGGGCCAGATGTGAGGGACATGGCATGAACACTTAAAATAATAAAAAAAAAAAAAAGAAAAAATCTTTCCCAAAGTCAAAGCCATCAAAATGCAGGCAGGCCATACGCCAGCAAGTGCAGGCACATGCAGCAAAGCTTGCCAAAATTGATCCCCACTGAAGGCCAAAACATAAAAGAAGGACCTACAAACACGCTGGAATGGAGACAACATCAAAGGAATTGCAATTGGAGGAGAAAAAAGAAAATTTTGAAAATTTAGTGACTCTTAATAAAATGGACCGGGGTTTTATCAGGTGCAGTGCAAAGGACCAAAAGGTGCCAAAACTAAGCTCACAGATTTTGCAAAAGCAGGGGAAAAAGTCAAGGAGGAAGACACAACTTAGGGGGCAAGATGTGAGGGACATGGCATGAATAATTTAAATAATAAAAAAAAAAAAAAAAAAATCTTTCCCAAAGTCAAAGCCATCAAAATGCAGGCAGGCCATACGCCACCAAGGGCAGGCACATGCAGCAAACTTGCCAAAATTGATCCCCACTGAAGGCCCAAACAGAAAAGAAAGACCTAAAAACACGCTGGAAAGGAGTCAACATCAAAGGAATTGCAATTGGAGGAGAAAAATAGAAAAATTGGGAAATTTAGTGACTCTAAGAAAATGGCCTGGCAGTATATCATGTGCAGTGCAAAGGACCAAAGATGCCAAAACTAAGCTCACAGATGTTGCAAAAGCAGGGGAAAAAGTCAAGGAGGAAGACACAACTTAAGGGGCAAGATGTGAGCGTCATGGCATGAACACTTAAAATAATAAAAAAAAAAAAAAAGAAAAAATCTTTCCCAAAGTCAAAGCCATCAAAATGCAGGCAGGCCATATGCCACCAAGGGCAGGCACATGCAGCAAAGCTTGTCAAAATTGATCCCCACTGAAGGCCAAAACAGAAAAGAACGACCTACAAACACGCTCGAAAGGAGTCAACATCAAAGGAATTGCAATTGGAGGAGAAAAATAGAAAATTTGGGAAATTTAGTGACTCTAAGAAAATGGCCTGGGGTTTTATCATGTGCAGTGCAAAGGACCAAAGATGCCAAAACTAAGCTCACAGGTGTTGCAAAAGCAGGGGAAAAAGTCAAGGAGAAAGACAGAACTTAGGGGGCAAGATATGAGGGACATGGCATGAACACTACAGAAAACAACCAAAAAAAGAAAAAAATCTTTCCCAAAGTCAGAGCCATCAAAAGGCATGGCCTGCCATCAAGTGCAGGGACATGCACCAAAGATTCCTCTATTGGTCCCCATTGAAATCGCAAGATTCCTTTTCCCTTCCCGAAAGGAAATGAAATTTCCTTTCGGGAAGGGAAAAGGAATCTTGCGGATCCCAAAAGAAAGGCTTACAAACACTCCCGAAATGAGATAGGTTCAAATGAAATGCAATTGATAAAAGCAGAAAATCGGGACTTATCTTCTCTTCAAAAAATAGGCTGTGAGGAAATCAGCTGCATTGCAAAGGACCAAAAGGTGCCAAAACTAAGCTCACAGATGTTGCAAAAGCACGGGAAAAATTCAAGGACGAAGACACCACTTAAAAGGCAAGATATGAAGGACATGGCATGAATACTTAAAACAAACCAAAAAAAAAAAATAGAAATAATCTCTCCCAAAGTCAAAGCCATCAAAATGCAGGCAGGCCATACGCCACCAAGGGCAGGCACATGCAGCAAAGCTTGCCACAATTGATCCCCACTGAAGGCCAAAACAGAAAAGAAGGACCTACAAACACGCAGGAATGGAGACAACATCAAAGGAATTGCAATTGCAGGAGTAAAATGAAAATTTGGGAAATTTAGTGTCTCTCAGAAAATGGCCCGGGGTGTTATCAGGTGCAGTGCAAAGGACCAAAAGGTGCCAAAACTAAGCTCACAGATGTTGCAAAAGCAGGGGAAAAAGTCAAGGAGGAAGACACAACTTAGGGGGCAAGATATGAGGGACATGGCATGAATACTTAAAATAATAAAAAAAAAAAAGAAAAAATCTTTCCCAAAGTCAAAGCCATCAAAATGCAGGCAGGCCATACGCCAGCAAGGGCAGGCACATGCAGCAAAGTTTGCCAAAATTGATCCCCCCTGAAGGCCAAAACAGAAAAGAAGGACCTACAAACATGCTGGAATGGAGACAACATCAAAGGAATTGCAATTGGAGGAGAAAAAAAGAAAATTTGTGAAAGTTAGTGACTCTAAGAAAATGGCCTGGGTTTATATCATGTGCAGTGCAAAGGACCAAAAGATGCAAAAACTAAGGTCACAGATGTTGCAAAAGCAGGGGAAAAAGTCAAGCAGGAAGACACAACTTAGGGGGCAAGATGTGAGGGACATGGCATGAATACTTAAAATAATAAAAAAAATAAAAAAGAAAAAATCTTTCCCAAAGTCAAAGCCATCAAAATGCAGGCAGGCCATACGCCACCAAGGGCAGGCACATGCAGCAAAGCTTGCCAAAATTGATCCCCACTGAAGGCCAAAACAGAAAAGAAGGACTTGCAAACACGCTGGAATGGAGACAACATCAAAGGAATTGCAATTGGAGGAGAAAAAAAGAGAATTTGGGAAATTTAGTGACTCTTTGAAAATGGCCCGGGATTTTATCAGGTGCAGTGCAAAGGACCAAAATGTGCCAAAACTAAGCTCACAGATGTTGCAAAAGCAGGGGAAAAAGTCAAGGAGGAAGACACAACTTAGGGGGCAAGATGTGACGGACATGGCATGAATACTTAAAACAAACAAAAAAAAAAAAATAGAAAAAATCTTTCCCAAAGTCAAAGCCATCAAAATGCAGGCAGGCCATACGCCACCAAGGGCAGGCACATGCAGCAAAGCTTGCCAAAATTGATCCCCACTGAAGACCAAAACAGAAAAGAAGGACCTACAAACACGCTGGAAAGGAGTCAACATCAAAGGAATTGCAATTGGAGGAGAAAAAAAGAAAATTTTGGAAATTTAGTGACTCTAAGAAAATGGCCTGGCAGTATATCATGTGCAGTGCAAAGGACCAAAGATGCCAAAACTAAGCTCACAGATGTTGCAAAAGCAGGGGAAAAAGTCAAGGAGGAAGACAGAACTTAGGGGGGCAAGTTATGAGGGACATGGCATGAACACTTCAGAAAACAACCAAAAAAAGAAAAAAATCTTTCCCCAAGTCAAAGCCATCAAAAGGCATGGCCTGCCATCAAGTGCAGGGACATGCACCAAAGATTCCTCTATTGGTCCCCATTGAAATCGCAAGATTCCTTTTCCCTTCCCAAAAGGAAATGAAATTTCCTTTCGGGAAGGGAAAAGGAATCTTGCGAATCCCAAAAGAAAGGCTTACAAACACTCTGGAAAGGAGATAGGATCAAATGAAATGCAATTGAAAAAAGCAGAAAATTGGGAATTTTAGTCTCTTCAAAAAATAGGCTGTGAGGAAATCAGCTGCATTGCAAAGGACCAAAAGGTGCCAAAACTAAGCTCACAGATGTTGCAAAATCAGGGGAAAAAGTCAAGGAGGAAGACACAACTTAGGGGGCAAGATATGAGGGACATGGCATGAATACTTAAAATAATAAAAAAAAAAAAAAAGAAAAAATCTTTCCCAAAGTCAAAGCCATCAAAATGCAGGCAGGCCATACGCCACCAAGGGCAGGCACATGCAGCAAAGCTTGCCAAAATTGATCCCCACTGAAGGCCAAAACAGAAAAGAAGGACCTACAAACACGCTGGAAAGGAGTCAACATCAAAGGAATTGCAATTGGAGGAGAAAAAAAGAAAATTTGGGAAATTTAGTGTCTCTAAGAAAATGGCCTCAGTTTATATCAGGTGCAGTGCAAAGGACCAAAAGATGCCAAAACTAAGCTCACAGATGTTGCAAAAGCAGGGGAAAAAGTCAAGGAGGAAGACACATCTTAGGGGGCAAGATGTGAGGGACATGGCATGAATACTTACAATAATAAAAAAATAAAGAAGAAAAAATCTTTCCCAAAGTCAAAGCCATCAAAATGCAGGCAGGCCATATGCCACCAAGGGCAGGCACATGCAGCAAAGCTTGCCAAAATTGATCCCCACTGAAGGCCAAAACAGAAAAGAAGGACCTACAAACACGCTGGAAAGGAGTCAACATCAAAGGAATTGCAATAGGAGGAGAAAAAAAGAAAATTTGGGAAATTTAGTGACTCTAAGAAAATGGTCTGGCAGTATATTATGTGTAGTGCAAAGGACCAAAAGATGCCAAAACTAAGCTCACAGATGTTGCAAAAGCAGGGGAAAAAGTCAAGGAGGAAGACAGAACTTAGGGGTCAAGAGGTGAGGGACATGGCATGAATACTTAAAATAATAAAAAAAAAAAAAAAAGAAAAAATCTTTCCCAAAGTCAAAGCCATCAAAATGCAGGCAGGCCATACGCCACCAAGGGCAGGCACATGCAGCAAAGCTTGCCAACATTGATCCCCACTGAAGTCCAAAACAGAAAAGAAGGACCTACAAACACGCTGGAATGGAGACAACATCAAAGGAATTGCAATTGGAGGAGAAAAAAAGAAAATTTGGGAAATTTAGTGACTCTAAGAAAATGGTCTGGTGTTTTATCAGGTGCATTGCAAAGGACCAAAAGGCGCCGAAACTAAGCTCACAGATGTTGCAAAAGCACGGGAAAAAGTCAAGGAGGAAGACACAACTTAGGGGGCAAGATATGAGGGACATGGCATGAACACTACAGAAAACAACCAAATAAAGAAAAAAATCTTTCCCAAAGTCAAAGCCATCAAAAGGCATGGCCTGCCATCAAGAGCAGGGACATGCACCAAAGATTCCTCTATTGGTCCCCATTGAAAACGCAAGATTCCTTTTCCCTTCCCGAAAGGAAATGAAATTTCCTTTCAGGAAGGGAAAAGGAATCTTGCGAATCCCTAAAGATAGGCTTACAAACACTCTGGAAAGGAGATAGGATCAAATGAAATGCAATTGGAAAAAGCAGAAAATTGGGAATTTTAGTCTCTTCAAAAAATAGGCTGTGAGGAAATCAGCTGCATTGCAAAGGACCAAAAGGTGCCAAAACTAAGCTCACAGATGTTGCAAAAGCAGGGCAAAAAGTCAAGGAGCAAGACACAACTTAGGGGGCAAGATGTGACGACATGGCATGAATACTTAAATTATTAAAAAAAAAAAAAAAAGAAAAAATCTTTCCCAAACTCAAAGCCATCAAAATGCAGGCAGGCCATACGCCACCAAGGGCAGGCAGATGCAGCAAAGCTGGCCAAAAATTGATCCCCACTGAAGGCCAAAACAGAAAAGAAGGACCTACAAACACGCTGGAATGGAGAACCATCAAAGGAATTGCAATTGCAGTAGAAAAAACAAAATTTGGGAAATTTAGTGACTCTAAGAAAATGGCCCGGGGTTTTATCAGGTGCAGTGCAAAGGACCAAAAGATGCCAAAACTAAGCTCACAGATGTTGCAAAAGCAGGGGAAAAAGTCAAGGAGGAAGACACAACTTAGGGGGCAAGATATGAGGGACATGGCATGAATACTTACAATAATAAAAAAAAAAAGAAGAAAAAATCTTTCCCAAAGTCAAAGCCATCAAAATGCAGGCAGGCCATACGCCTGAAAGTGCAGGCACATGCAGCAAAGCTTGTCAAAATTGATCCCCACTGAAGGCCAAAACAGAAAAGAAGGACCTAAAAACACGCTGGAAAGGAGTCAACATCAAAGGAATTGCAATTGGAGGAGAAAAAAGAAAATTTTGGAAATTTAGTGACTCTAAGAAAATGGCCTGGGTTTATATCAGGTGCAGTGCAAAGGACCAAAAGGTGCCAAAACGAAGCTCACAGATGTTGCAAAAGCAGGGGAAAAAGTCAAGGAGGAAGACACAACTTAGGGGGCAAGATGTGAGGGACATGGCATGAATACTTAAAATAATAAAAAAAAAAAAAGAAAAAATCTTTCCCAAAGTCAAAGCCATCAAAATGCAGGCAGGCCATACGCCAGCAAGTGCAGGCACATGCAGCAAAGCTTGCCAAAATTGATCCCCACTGAAGGCCAAAACAGAAAAGAAGGACCTACAAACACGCTGGAATGGAGACAACATCAAAGGAATTGCAATTGGAGGAGAAAAAAAGAAAATTTGGGAAATTTAGTGACTCTAAGTAAATGGCCTGGCAGTATATCATGTGCAGTGCAAAGGACCAAAAGATGCCAAAACTAAGCTCACAGATGTTGCAAAAGCAGGGGAAAAAGTCAAGGAGGAAGACAGAACTTAGGGGGCAAGATATGAGGGACATGGCATGAACACTTCAGAAAACAACCAAAAAAAGAAAAATATCATTCCCAAAGTCAAAGCCATCAAAAGGCATGGCCTGCCATCAAGTGCAGGGACATGCACCAAAGATTCCTCTATTGGTCCCCATTGAAATCGCAAGATTCCTTTTCCCTTCCCGAAAGGAAATGAAATTTCCTTTCGGGAAGGGAAAAGGAATCTTGCGGATCCCAAAAGAAAGGCTTACAAACACTCAGGAAAGGAGATAGGATCAAATGAAATGCAATTGAAAAAAGCAGAAAATTGGGAATTTTAGTCTCTTCAAAAAATAGGCTGTGAGGAAATCAGCTGCATTGCAAAGGACCAAAAGGTGGCAAAACTAAGCTCACAGATGTTGCAAAAGCAGGGGAAAAAGTCAAGGAGCAAGACACAACTTAGGGGGCAAGATGTGAGGGACATGGCATGAACACTTAAAATAATAAAAAAAAAAAAAAAGAAAAAATCTTTCCCAAAGTCAAAGCCATCAAAATGCAGGCAGGCCATACGCCACCAAGGGCAGGCACATGCAGCAAAGCTTGCCAAAATTGATCCCCACTGAAGGCCAAAACAGAAAAGAAGGACCTACAAACACGCTGGAATGGAGAACCATCAAAGGAATTGCAATTGCAGGAGAAAAAAGAAAATTTGGGAAATTTAGTGACTCTAAGAAAATGGCCTGGGGTTTTATCAGGTGCAGTGCAAAGGACAAAAAGGTGCCAAAACTAAGCTCACAGATGTTGCAAAAGCAGGGGAAAAAGTCTAGGAGGAAGACACAACTTTGGGGGCAAGATATGAGGGACATGGCATGAATACTTACAATAATAAAATAAAAAAGAAGAAAAAATCTTTCCCAAAGTCAAAGCCATCAAAATGCAGGCAGGCCATACGCCACCAAGGGCAGGCACATGCAGCAAAGCTTGCCAAAATTGATCCCCACTGAAGGCCAAAACAGAAAAGAAGGACCTACAAACACGCTCGAAAGGAGTCAACATCAAAGGAATTGCAATTGGAGGAGAAAAAAGAAAATTTTGGAAATTTAGTGACTCTAAGAAAATGGCCTGGGTTTATATCAGGTGCAGTGCAAAGGACCAAAAGGTGCCAAAACTAAGCTCACAGATGTTGCAAAAGCAGGGGAAAAAGTCAAGGAGGAAGACACAACTTAGGGGGCAAGATATGAGGTACATGGCATGAATACTTAAAACAAAAAAGAAAAAAAAAAGAAAAAATCTTTCTCAAAGTCAAAGCCATCAAAATGCAGGCAGGCCATAGGCCACCAAGGGCAGGCAGATGCAGCAAAGCTTGCCAAAATTGATCCCCACTGAAGGCCAAAACAGAAAAGAAGGACCTACAAACACGCTGGAAAGGAGTCAACATCAAAGGAATTGCAATTGGAAGAGAAAAATGTAAATATTGGAAATTTAATGACTCTAAGAAAATGGCCTGGGTTTATATCAGGTGCAGTGCAAAGGACCAAAGGGTGCCAAAACTAAGCTCACAGTTGTTGCAAAAGCAGGGGAAAAAGTCAAGGAGGAAGACACAACTTAGGGGGCAAGATGTGAGGGACATGGCATGAATACTTAAAATAATAAAAAAAAAAAAAGAAAAAATCTTTCCCAAAGTCAAAGCCATCAAAATGCAGGCAGGCCATACGCCACCAAGGGCAGGCACATGCAGCAAAGCTTGCCAAAATTGATCCCCACTGAAGGCCAAAACAGAAAAGAAGGACCTACAAACACGCTGGAAAGGAGTCAACATCAAAGGAATTGCAATTGGAGGAGAAAAAAGAAAATTTTGGAAATTTAGTGACTCTAAGAAAATGGCCTGGGTTTATATCAGGTGCAGTGCAAAGGACCAAAAGCTGCCAAAACTAAGCTCACAGATGTTGCAAAAGCAGGGGAAAAAGTCAGGGAGGAAGACACAACTTAGGGGGCAAGATGTGAGGGACATGGCATGAATACTTAAAATAATAAAAAAAAAAAAAGAAAAAATCTTTCCCAAAGTCAAAGCCATCAAAATGCAGGCAGGCCATACGCCACCAAGGGCAGGCACATGCAGCAAAGCTTGCCAAAATTGATCCCCACTGAAGGCCAAAACAGAAAAGAAGGACCTACAAACACGCTGGAATGTAGACACCATCAAAGGAATTGCAATTGGAGGGGAAAAATGAAAATTTGGGAAATTTATTGACTCTAAGAAAACGGCCTGGCAGTATATCATGTGCAGTGCAAAGGACCAAAGATGCCAAAACTAAGCTCACAGATGTTGCAAAAGCAGGGGAAAAAGTCAAGGAGGAAGACAGAACTTAGGGGGCAAGATATGAGGGACATGGCATGAACACTTCAGAAAACAACCAAAAAAAGAAAAAATCTTTCCCAAAGTCAATGCCTTTAAAAGGCATGGCCTGCCATCAAGTGCAGGGACATGAACCAAAGATTCCTCTATTGGTCCCCATTGAAATCGCAAGATTCCTTTTCCCTTCCCAAAAGGAAATGAAATTTCCTTTCGGGAAGGGAAAAGGAATCTTGCGAATCCCAAAAGAAAAGCTTACAAACACTCTGGAAAGGAGATAGGATCAAATGAAATGCAATTGAAAAAAGCAGAAAATCGGGAATATTAGTCTCTTAAAAAATAGGCTGTGAGGAAATCAGCTGCATTGCAAAGGACCAAAACGTGCCAAAACTAAGCTCACAGATGTTGCAAAAGCAGGGGAAGAAGTCAAGGAGGAAGACACAACTTAGGGGGCAAGATGTGAGGGACATGGCATGAATACTTACAATAATAAAAAAAAAAAGAAGAAAAAATCTTTCCCAAAGTCAAAGCCATCAAAATGCAGGCAGGCCATACGCCACCAAGGGCAGGCACATGCAGCAAAGCTTGTCAAAATTGATCCCCACTGAAGGCCAAAACAGAAAAGAAGGACCTACAAACACGCTGGAAAGGAGTCAACATCAAAGGAATTGCAATTGGAGGAGAAAAAAGAAAATTTTGGAAATTTAGTGACTCTAAGAAAATGGCCTGGGTTTATATCAGGTGCAGTGCAAAGGACCAAAAGGTGCCAAAACGAAGCTCACAGATGTTGCAAAAGCAGGGGAAAAAGTCAAGGAGGAAGACACAACTTAGGGGGCAAGATGTGAGCGACATGGCATGAATACTTAAAATAATAAAAAAAAAAAGAAGAAAAAATCTTTCCCAAACTCAAAGCCATCAAAATGCAGGCAGGCCATACGCCACCAAGGGCAGGCACATGCAGCAAAGCTTGCCAAAATTGATCCCCACTGAAGTCCAAAACAGAAAAGAAGGACCTACAAACACGCTGGAATAGAGACAACATCAAAGGAATTGCAATTGGAGGAGAAAAAAAGAAAATTTGGGAAATTTAGTGACTCTAAGAAAATGGTCTGGGGTTTTATCAGGTGCATTGCAAAGGACCAAAAGGCGCCAAAACTAAGCTCACAAATGTTGCAAAAGCAGGGGAAAAAGTCAAGGAGGAAGACAGAACTTAGGGGGCAAGATATGAGGGACATGGCATGAACACTTCAGAAAACAACCAAAAAAAGAAAAAAATCTTTCCCAAAGTCAAAGCCATCAAAAGGCATGGCCTGCCATCAAGTGCAGGGACATGCAACAAAGATTCCTCTATTGGTCCCCATTGAAATCGCAAGATTCCTTTTCCCTTCCCGAAAGGAAATGAAATTTCCTTTCGGGAAGGGAAAAGGAATCTTGCGAATCCCAAAAGAAAGGCTTACAAACACTCAGGAAAGGAGATAGGATCAAATGAAATGCAATTGAAAAAAGCAGAAATCGGGAATTTTAGTCTCTTCAAAAAATAGGCTGTGAGGAAATCAGCTGCATTGCAAAGGACCAAAAGGTGCCAAAACTAAGCTCACAGATGTTGCAAAAGCAGGGGAAAAAGTCAAGGAGGAAGACACAGCTTAGGGGGCAAGATATGAGGGACATGGCATGAATACTTACAATAATAAAAAAAAAAAGAAGAAAAAATCTTTCCCAAAGTCAAAGCCATCAAAATGCAGGCAGGCCATACGCCACCAAGGGCAGGCACATGCAGCAAAGCTTGTCAAAATTGATCCCCACTGAAGGCCAAAACAGAAAAGAAGGACCTACAAACACGCTGGAAAGGAGTCAACATCAAAGGAATTGCAATTGGAGGAGAAAAAAGAAAATTTTGGAAATTTAGTGACTCTAAGAAAATGGCCTGGGTTTATATCAGGTGCAGTGCAAAGGCCCAAAAGGTGCCAAAACTAAGCTCACAGATGTTGCAAAAGCAGGGGAAAAAGACAAGGAGCAAGACACAACTTAGGGGGCAAGATGTGAGGGACATGGCATGAATACTTAAACAAAAAAAAAAATAAAAAAGAAAAAAATCTTTCCCAAAGTCAAAGCCATCAAAATGCAGGCAGGCCATACGCCACCAAGGGCAGGCACATGCAGCAAAGCTTGCCAAAATTGATCCCCACTGAAGGCCAAAACAGAAAAGAAGGACCTACAAACACGCTCGAAAGGAGTCAAAATCAAAGGAATTGCAATTGGAGGAGAAAAAAAAAAATTTTGGAAATTTAGTGACTCTAAGAAAATGGCCTGGGTTTATATCAGGTGCAGTGCAAAGGACCAAAAGATGCCAAAACAAAGCTCACAGATGTTGCAAAAGCAGGGGAAAAAGTCAAGGAGGAAGACACAACTTAGGGGGCAAGATATGAGGGGACATGGCATGAATACTTAAAATAATAAAAAAAATAAAAAAGAAAAAATCTTTCCCAAAGTCAAAGCCATCAAAATGCAGGCAGGCCATGTGCCACCAAGGGCAGGCACATGCAGCAAAGCTTGCCAAAATTGATCCCCACTGAAGGCAAAACCGAAAAGAAGGACTTGGAAACACGCTGGAAGGGAGACAACATCAAAGGAATTGCAATTGGAGGAGAAAAAAAGAAAATTTGGGAAATTTAGTGACTCTTAGAAAATGGCCCGGGATTTTATCAGGTGCAGTGCAAAGGACCAAAATGTGCCAAAACTAAGCTCACAGATGTTGCAAAACAGGGGAAAAAGTCAAGGAGGAAGACACAACTTAGGGGGCAAGATATGAGGGACATGGCATGAACACTTCAGAAAACAACCAAAAAAAGAAAAAAATCTTTCCCAAAGTCAAAGCCATCAAAAGGCATGGCCTGCCATCAAGTGCAGGGACATGCACCAAAGATTCCTCTATTGGTCCCCATTGAAATCGCAAGATTCCTTTTCCCTTCCCGAAAGGAAATGAAATTTCCTTTCGGGAAGGGAAAAGGAATCTTGCGGATCCCAAAAGAAAGGCTTACAAAGACTCTGGAAAGGAGATAGGTTCAAATGAAATGCAATTGAAAAAAACAGAAAATCGGGAATTTTAGTCTCTTAAAAAATAGGCTGTGAGGAAATCAGCTGCATTGCAAAGGACCAAAAGGTGCCAAAAAAAAGCTCACAGATGTTGCAAAAGCAGGGGAAAAAGTCAAGGAGGAAGACACAACTTAGGGGGCAAGATGTGAGGGACATGGCATGAATACTTAACATAAAAAAGAAAAAAAAAAGAAAAAATCTTTCCCAAAGTCAAAGCCATCAAAATGCAGGCAGGCCATACGCCAGCAAGGGCAGGCACATGCAGCAAAGCTTGCCAAAATAGATCCCCACTGAAGGGCAAAACGGAAAAGAAGGGTCTACAAACACACTGGAAAGGAGTCAACATTAAAAGGAATTGCAATTGGAGGAGAAAAAAAGAAAATTTGGGAAATTTAGTGACTCTAAGAAAATGGCCTGGCAGTATATCATGTGCAGTGCAAAGGACCAAAAGATGCCAAAACTAAGCTCACAGATGTTGCAAAAGCAGGGGAAAAAGTCAAGGAGGAAGACAGAACATAGGGGTCAAGACGTGAGGGACATGGCATGAATACTTAAAACAAAAAGAAAAAAACAAGAAAAAATCTTTCCCAAAGTCAAAGCCATCAAAATGCAGGCAGGCCATACGCCACCAAGGGCAGGCACATGCAGCAAAGCTTGCCAAAATTGATCCCCACTGAAGGCCAAAACAGAAAAGAAGGACCTACAAACACGCTGGAAAGGAGTCAACATCAAAGGAATTGCAATTGGAGGAGAAAAAAAGAAAATTTGGGAAATTAAGTGTCTATAAGAAAATGTCCTGGGTTTATATCATGTGCAAAGCAAAGGACCAAAAGATGCCAAAACTAATCTCACAAATGTTGCAAAAGCAGGGGAAAAAATCAAGGAGGAAGACACAACTTAGGGGGCAAGATATGAGGGACATGGCATGAACACTTCAGAAAACAACCAAAAAAAGAAAAAAATCTTTCCCAAAGTCAAAGCCATCAAAAGGCATGGCCTGCCATCAAGTGCAGGGACATGCAGAAAAGATTCCTCTATTGGTCCCCATTGAAATCGCAAGATTCCTTTTCCCTTCCCGAAAGGAAATTTCATTTCCTTTCGGGAAGGGAAAACGAATCTTGCGGATGCTAAAAGAAAGGCTTACAAACACTCTGGAAAGGAGATAGGTTCAAATGAAATGCAATTGAAAAAAGCAGAAAATCGGGACTTATCGTCTCTTCAAAAAATAGGCTGTGAGGAAATCAGCTGCATTGCAAAGGACCAAAAGGTGCCAAAAAAAAGCTCACAGATGTTGCAAAAGCAGGGGAAAAAGTCAAGGAGGAAGACACAACTTAGGGGGCAAGATATGAGGGACATGGCATGAATACATAAAATAATAAAAAAAAAAAAAAAGAAAAAATCTTTCCCAAAGTCAAAGCCATCAAAATGCAGGCAGGCCATACGCCAGCAAGTGCAGGCACATGCAGTAAAGCTTGCCAAAATTGATCCCCACTGAAGGCCAAAAACAGAAAAGAAGGACCTACAAACACGCTGGAATGGAGACAACATCAAAGGAATTGCAATTGCAGGACTAAAACGAAAATTTGGGAAATTTAATGACTCTAAGAAAATGGCCCGTGGTTTTATCAGGTGCAGTGCAAAGGACCAAAAGGTGCCAAAACTAAGCTCACAGATGTTGCAAAAGCAGGGGAAAAAGTCAAGGAGGAAGACACAACTTAGGGGGCACGATGTGAGGGACATGGCATGAATACTTAAAACAAAAAAGAAAAAAAAAAAGAAAAAATCTTTCCCAAACTCAAAGCCATCAAAATGCAGGCAGGCCATACGCCACCAAGGGCAGGCACATGCAGCAAAGCTTGTCAAAATTGATCCCCACTGAAGGCCAAAACAGAAAAGAAGGACCTACACACATGCTGGAAAGGTGTCAACATCAAAGGAATTGCAATTGGAGGAGAAAAAAAAAAATTTTGGAAATTTAGTGACTCTAAGAAAATGGCCTGGGTTTATATCAGGTGCAGTGCAAAGGACCAAAAGATGCCAAAACTAAGCTCACAGATGTTGCAAAAGCAGGGGAAAAAGTCAAGGAGGAAGACACAACTTAGGGGACAAGATATGAGGGACATGGCATGAATACTTAAAATAATAAAAAAAATAAAAAAGAAAAAATCTTTCCCAAAGTCAAAGCCATCAAAATGCAGGCAGGCCATACGCCACCAAGGGCAGGCACATGCAGCAAAGCTTGCCAAAATTGATCCCCACTGAAGGCCAAAACAGAAAAGAAGGACTTGCAAACACGCTGGAATGGAGACAACATCAAAGGAATTGCAATTGGAGGAGAAAAATAGAAAATTTGGGAAATTTAGTGACTCTTAGAAAATGGCCTGGGGTTTTAGCAGGTGCAGTGCAAAGGACCAAAATGTGTCAAAACTAAGCTCACAGATGTTGCAAAAGCAGGGGAAAAAGTCAAGGAGGAAGACACAACTTAGGGGGCAAGATGTGAGGGACATGGCATGAACACTTCAGAAAACAACCAAAAAAAGAAAAAAATCTTTCCCAAAGTCAAAGCCAAAAGTCAAAGCCATCAAAAGGCATGGCCTGCCATCAAGTGCAGGGACATGCAACAAAGATTCCTCTATTGGTCCCCATTGAAATCGTAAGATTCCTTTTCCCTTCCCGAAAGGAAATGAAATTTCCTTTTGGGAAGGGAAAAGGAATCTTGCGGATCCCAAAAGAAAGGCTTACAAAGACTCTGGAAAGGAGATAGGTTCAAATGAAATGCAATTGAAAAAAAAACAGAAAATCGGGAATTTTAGTCTCTTCAAAAAATAGGCTGTGAGGAAATCAGCTGCATTGCAAAGGACCAAAAGGTGCCAAAACTAAGCTCACAGATGTTGCAAAAGCAGGGGAAAAAGTCAAGGAGGAAGACACAACTTAGGGGGCAAGATATGAGGGACATGGCAAGAATAATTAAAATTATAAAAAAAATAAAAAAGAAAAAATCTTTCCCAAAGTCAAAGCCATCAAAATGCAGGCAGGCCATACGCCACCAAGGGCAGGCACATGCAGCAAAGCTTGCAAAATTGATCCCCAATGAAGGCCAAAACACAAAAGAAGGACTTGCAAACACGCTGGAATGGAGACAACATCAAAGGAATTGCAATTGGAGGGAGAAAAAAAGAAAATTTGGGAAATTTAGTGACTCTTAGAAAAATGGCCCGGGATTTTATCAGGTGCAGTGCAAAGGACCTCAAAAGGTGCCAAAACTAAGCTCACAGATGTTGCAAAAGCAGGGGAAAAAGTCTAGGAGGAAGACACACTTAGGGGGCAAGATGTGAGGGACATGGCATGAATACCTTAAAATAAAAAAGAAAAAAAAAAAGAAAAATCTTTCCCAAAGTCAAAAGCCATCAAAATGCAGGCAGGCCATACGCCAGCCAAGGGCAGGCACATGCAGCAAAGCTTGCCAAAATTGATCCCCACTGAAGGCCAAAAAAGAAAAGAAGGATCTACAAACACACTGGAAAGGAGAGTCAACATCAAAGGAATTGCAATTGGAGGAGGAAAAAAAGAAAATTTGGGAAATTTAGTGACTCTTAGAAAATGGCCCGGGATTTTATCATGTGCAGTGCAAAGGACCAAAATGTGCCAAAACTAAGCTCACAGATGTGTGCAAAAGCAGGGGAAAAAGTCAAGGAGGAAGACACAACTTAGGGGGCAAGATATGAGGGACATGGCATGAACACTTCAGAAAACAACCAAAAAAAAGAAAAAAATCTTTCCCAAAGTCAGAGCCATCAAAAGGCATGGCCTGCCATCAAGTGCAGGGACATGCACCAAAGATTCCTCTATTGGTTCCCCATTGAAATCGCAAGATTCCTTTTCCCTTCCCGAAAGGAAATGAAATTTCCTTTCGGGAAGGGAAAAGGAATCTTGCGAATCCCAAAAGAAAGGCTTACAAACACTCTGGAAAGGAGATAGGATCAAATGAAATGCAATTGAAAAAAAGCAGAAAATCTGGAATTTTAGTCTCTTCAAAAAATAGGCTGTGAGGAAATCAGCTGCATTGCAAAGGATCAAAAGGTGCCAAAACTAAGCTCACAGATGTTGCAAAAGCAGGGGAAAAAAGTCAAGGAGGAAGACACAACTTAGGGGGGCACGATGTGAGGGACATGGCATGAATACTTAAAACAAAAAAGAAAAAAAAAAAGAAAAAATCTTTTCCAAAGTCAAAGCCATCAAAATGCAGGCAGGCCATACACCACCAAGGGCAGGCACATGCAGCAAAGCTTGCCAAAATTGATCCCCACTGAAGGCCAAAACAGAAAAGAAGGACTTGCAACATCCCAAAGATGTTGCAAAAGCAGGGGAAAAAGTCTAGGAGGAAGACACAACTTAGGGGGCAAGATTTGAGGGACATGGCATGAATATTTACAATAATAAAAAAAAAACAAACAAAAAATCTTTCCCAAAGTCAAAGCCATAAAAATGCAGGCAGGCCATACGCCACCAAGGGCAGGCACATGCAGCAAAGCTTGTCAAAATTGATCCCCACTGAAGGCCAAAACAGAAAAGAACGACCTACAAACACGCTGGAAAGGAGTCAACATCAAAGGAATTGCAATTGGAGGAGAAAAATATAAAATTTGGGAAATTTAGTGACTCTAAGAAAATGGCCTGGCAGTATATCATGTGCAGTGCAAAGGACCAAAGATGCCAAAACTAAGCTCACAGGTGTTGCAAAAGCAGGGGAAAAAGTCAAGGAGGAAGACAGAACTTAGGGGGCAAGATATGAGGGACATGGCATGAACACTACAGAAAACAACCAAAAAAAGAAAAAAATCTTTCCCAAAGTCAAAGCCATCAAAAGGCATGGCCTGCCATCAAGTGCAGGGACATGCACCAAAGATTCCTCTATTGGTCCCCATTTAAATCGCAAGATTCCTTTTCCCTTCCCGAAAGGAAATGAAATTTCCTTTCGGGAAGGGAAAAGGAATCTTGCGGATCCCAAAAGAAAGGCTTACAAACACTCTGGAAATGAGATAGGTTCAAATGAAATGCAATTGAAAAAAAGCAGAAAATCGGGACTTATCGTCTCTTCAAAAAATAGGCTGTGAGGAAATCAGCTGCATTGCAAAGGACCAAAAGGTGCCAAAACTAAGCTCACAGATGTTGCAAAAGCAGGGGAAAAAGTCAAGGAGGAAGACACAACTTAGGGGGCAAGATGTGAGGGACATGGCATGAATACTTAAAAAAAAGAAACAAAAAAACAAAAGAAAAAATCTTTCCCAAAGTCAAAGCCATCAAAATGCAGGCAGGCCATACGCCACCAAGGGCAGGCACATGCAGCAAAGCTTGCCGAAATTGATCCCCACTGAAGGCCAAAACAGAAAAGAAGGACTTGCAAACACGCTGGAATGGAGACAACATCAAAGGAATTGCAATTGGAGGAGAAAAAAAGAAAATTTGGGAAATTTAGTGACTCTTAGAAAATGGCCTGGGTTTTATCAGGTGCAGTGCAAAGGACCAAAAGCTGCCGAAACTAAGCTCACAGATGTTGCAAAAGCACGGGAAAAAGTCAAGGAGGAAGACACCACTTAAAAGGCAAGATATGAAGGACATGGCATGAATACTTAAAACAAAAAAGAAAAAAAAAAGAAAAAATCTTTCCCAAAGTCAAAGCCATCAAAATGCAGGCAGGCCATACGCCACCAAGGGCAGGCACATGCAGCAAAGCTTGCCAAAATTGATCCCCACTGAAGGCCAAAACAGAAAAGAACGACCTACAAACACGCTGGAAAGGAGTCAACATCAAAGGAATTGCAATTGGAGGAGAAAAAAAGAAAATTTTGGGAAATTTAGTGACTCTAAGAAAATGGTCTGGGTTTATATCAGGTGCAGTGCAAAGGACCAAAAGATGCCAAAACTAAGCTCACAGATGTTGCAAAAGCAGGGGAAAAAGTCAAGGAGGAAGACACAACTTAGGGGGCCAGATGTGAGGGACATGGCATGAACACTTAAAATAATAAAAAAAAAAAAAAAGAAAAAATCTTTCCCAAAGTCAAAGCCATCAAAATGCAGGCAGGCCATACGCCAGCAAGTGCAGGCACATGCAGCAAAGCTTGCCAAAATTGATCCCCACTGAAGGCCAAAACAGAAAAGAAGGACCTACAAACACGCTGGAATGGAGACAACATCAAAGGAATTGCAATTGGAGGAGAAAAAAAGAAAATTTTGAAAATTTAGTGACTCTTAATAAAATGGACCGGGGTTTTATCAGGTGCAGTGCAAAGGACCAAAAGGTGCCAAAACTAAGCTCACAGATGTTGCAAAAGCAGGGGAAAAAGTCAAGGAGGAAGACACAACTTAGGGGGCAAGATGTGAGGGACATGGCATGAATAATTTAAATAATAAAAAAAAAAAAAAAAAAAATCTTTCCCAAAGTCAAAGCCATCAAAATGCAGGCAGGCCATACGCCACCAAGGGCAGGCACATGCAGCAAAGCTTGCCAAAATTGATCCCCACTGAAGGCCAAAACTGAAAAGAAGGACCTACAAACACGCTGGAAAGGAGTCAACATCAAAGGAATTGCAATTGGAGGAGAAAAGTAGAAAAATTGGGAAATTTAGTGACTCTAAGAAAATGGCCTGGCAGTATATCATGTGCAGTGCAAAGGACCAAAGATGCCAAAACTAAGCTCACAGATGTTGCAAAAGCAGGGGAAAAAGTCAAGGAGGAAGACACAACTTAGGGGGCAAGATGTGAGCGACATGGCATGAACACATAAAATAATAAAAAAAAAAAAAAAGAAAAAATCTTTCCCAAAGTCAAAGCCATCAAAATGCAGGCAGGCCATACGCCACCAAGGGCAGGCACATGCAGCAAAGCTTGCCAAAATTGATCCCCACTGAAGGCCAAAACAGAAAAGAACGACCTACAAACACGCTGGAAAGGAGTCAACATCAAAGGAATTGCAATTGGAGGAGAAAAATAGAAAATTTGGGAAATTTAGTGACTCTAAGAAAATGGCCTGGCAGTATATCATGTGCAGTGCAAAGGACCAAAGATGCCAAAACTAAGCTCACAGGTGTTGCAAAAGCAGGGGAAAAAGTCAAGGAGGAAGACAGAACTTAGGGGGCAAGATATGAGGGACATGGCATGAACACTTGAGAAAACAACCAAAAAAAGAAAAAAATCTTTCCCAAAGTCAGAGCCATCAAAAGGCATGGCCTGCCATCAAGTGCAGGGACATGCACCAAAGATTCCTCTATTGGTCCCCATTGAAATCGCAAGATTCCTTTTCCCTTCCCGAAAGGAAATGAAATTTCCTTTCGGGAAGGGAAAAGGAATCTTGCGGATCCCAAAAGAAAGGCTTACAAACACTCTGGAAATGAGATAGGTTCAAATGAAATGCAATTGAAAAAAGCAGAAAATCGGGACTTATCGTCTCTTCCAAAAATATGCTGTGAGGAAATCAGCTGCATTGCAAAGGACCAAAAGGTGCCAAAACTAAGCTCACAGATGTTGCAAAAGCAGGGGAAAAAGTCAAGGAGGAAGACACAACTTAGGGGGCAAGATGTGAGGGACATGGCATGAATACTTAAAAAAAAGAAACAAAAAAACAAAAGAAAAAATCTTTCCCAAAGTCAAAGCCATCAAAATGCAGGCAGGCCATACGCCACCAAGGGCAGGCACATGCAGCAAAGCTTGCCGAAATTGATCCCCACTGAAGGCCAAAACAGAAAGAAGGACTTGCAAACACGCTGGAATGGAGACAACATCAAAGGAATTGCAATTGGAGGAGAAAAAAAGAAAATTTGGGAAATTTAGTGACTCTTAGAAAATGGCCTGGGTTTTATCAGGTGCAGTGCAAAGGACCAAAAGGTGCCGAAACTAAGCTCACAGATGTTGCAAAAGCACGGGAAAAAGTCAAGGACGAAGACACCACTTAAAAGGCAAGATATGAAGGACATGGCATGAATACTTAAAACAAAAAAGAAAAAAAAAAGAAAAAATCTTTCCCAAAGTCAAAGCCATCAAAATGCAGGCAGGCCATACGCCACCAAGGGCAGGCACATGCAGCAAAGCTTGCCAAAATTGATCCCCACTGAAGGCCAAAACAGAAAACAAGGACCTACAAACATGCTGGAAAGGAGTCAACATCAAAGGAATTGCAATTGGAGGAGAAAAAAAAAAAATTTGGGAAATTTAGTGACTCTATGAAAATGGCCCGGGGTTTATATCAGGTGCATTGCAAAGGACCAAAAGGTGCCAAAACTAAGCTCACAAATGTTGCAAAAGCAGGGGAAAAAGTCAAGGAGGAAGACAGAACTTAGGGGGCAAGATGTGAGGGACATGGCATGAACACTTCAGAAAACAACCAAAAAAAGAAAAAAATCTTTCCCAAAGTCAGAGCCATCAAAAGGCATGGCCTGCCATCAAGTGCAGGGACATGCACCAAAGATTCCTCTATTGGTCCCCATTGAAATCGCAAGATTCCTTTTCCCTTCCCGAAAGGAAATGAAATTTCCTTTCGGGAAGGGAAAAGGAATCTTGCAAATCCCAAAAGAAAGGCTTACAAACACTCTGGAAAGGAGATAGGATCAAATGAAATGCAATTGAAAAAAGCAGAAAATCTGGAATTTTAGTCTCTTCAAAAAATAGGCTGTGAGGAAATCAGCTGCATTGCAAAGGACCAAAAGGTGCCAAAACTAAGCTCACAGATGTTGCAAAAGCAGGGGAAAAAGTCAAGGAGGAAGACACAACTTAGGGGGCACGATGTGAGGGACATGGCATGAATACTTAAAACAAAAAAGAAAAAAAAAAGAAAAAATCTTTTCCAAAGTCAAAGCCATCAAAATGCAGGCAGGCCATACACCACCAAGGGCAGGCACATGCAGCAAAGCTTGCCAAAATTGATCCCCACTGAAGGCCAAAACAGAAAAGAAGGACCTACAAACACGCTGGAAAGGAGTCAACATCAAAGGAATTGCAATTGGAGGAGAAAAAAAGAAAATTTTGGAAATTTAGTGACTCTAAGAAAATGGTCTGGGTTTATATCAGGTGCAGTGCAAAGGACCAAAAGATGCCAAAACTAAGCTCACAGATGTTGCAAAAGCAGGGGAAAAAGTCAAGGAGGAAGACACAACTTAGGGGGCTAGATGTGAGGGACATGGCATGAATACTTAAAATAACAAAAAAAAAAAAAAAAGAAAAAATCTTTCCCAAAGTCAAAGCCATCAAAATGCAGGCAGGCCATACGCCACCAAGGGCAGGCACATGCAGCAAAGCTTGCCAAAATTGATCCCCACTGAAGGCCAAAACAGAAAAGAAGGACCTACAAACACGCTGGAAAGGAGTCAACATCAAAGGAATTGCAATTGGAGGAGAAAAATAGAAAATTTGGGAAATTTAGTGACTCTAAGAAAATGGCCCGGGGTTTTATCAGGTGCAGCGCAAAGGACCAAAAGGCGCCAAAACTAAGCTCACAGATGTTGCAAAAGCAGGGGAAAAAGTCTAGGAGGAAAACACAACTTAGGGGGCAAGATGTGAGGGACATGGCATGAATAATTACAATAATAAAAAAAAAAAAAAAGAAAAAATCTTTCCCCAAAGTCAAAGCCATCAAAATGCAGGCAGGCCATACGCCACCAAGGGCAGGCACATGCAGCAAAGCTTGTCAAAATTGATCCCCATTGAAGGCCAAAACAGAAAAGAACGACCTACAAACACGCTGGAAAGGAGTCAACATCAAAGGAATTGCAATTGGAGGAGAAAAATAGAAAATTTGGGAAATTTAGTGACTCTTAGAAAATGGCCTGGCAGTATATCATGTGCAGTGCAAAGGACCAAAAGATGCCAAAACTAAGCTCACAGATGTTGCAAAAGCAGCGGAAAAAGTCAAGGAAGAACACACAACTTAGGGGGCCAGATGTGAGGGACATGGCATGAACACTTAAAATAATAAAAAAAAAAAAAAGAAAAAATCTTTCCCAAAGTCAAAGCCATCAAAATGCAGGCAGGCCATACGCCAGCAAGTGCAGGCACATGCAGCAAAGCTTGCCAAAATTGATCCCCACTGAAGGCCAAAACATAAAAGAAGGACCTACAAACACGCTGGAATGGAGACAACATCAAAGGAATTGCAATTGGAGGAGAAAAAAGAAAATTTTGAAAATTTAGTGACTCTTAATAAAATGGACCGGGGTTTTATCAGGTGCAGTGCAAAGGACCAAAAGGTGCCAAAACTAAGCTCACAGATTTTGCAAAAGCAGGGGAAAAAGTCAAGGAGGAAGACACAACTTAGGGGGCAAGATGTGAGGGACATGGCATGAATAATTTAAATAATAAAAAAAAAAAAAAAAAAAATCTTTCCCAAAGTCAAAGCCATCAAAATGCAGGCAGGCCATACGCCACCAAGGGCAGGCACATGCAGCAAACTTGCCAAAATTGATCCCCACTGAAGGCCCAAACAGAAAAGAAAGACCTAAAAACACGCTGGAAAGGAGTCAACATCAAAGGAATTGCAATTGGAGGAGAAAAATAGAAAAATTGGGAAATTTAGTGACTCTAAGAAAATGGCCTGGCAGTATATCATGTGCAGTGCAAAGGACCAAAGATGCCAAAACTAAGCTCACAGATGTTGCAAAAGCAGGGGAAAAAGTCAAGGAGGAAGACACAACTTAAGGGGCAAGATGTGAGCGTCATGGCATGAACACTTAAAATAATAAAAAAAAAAAAAAAAGAAAAAATCTTTCCCAAAGTCAAAGCCATCAAAATGCAGGCAGGCCATATGCCACCAAGGGCAGGCACATGCAGCAAAGCTTGTCAAAATTGATCCCCACTGAAGGCCAAAACAGAAAAGAACGACCTACAAACACGCTCGAAAGGAGTCAACATCAAAGGAATTGCAATTGGAGGAGAAAAATAGAAAATTTGGGAAATTTAGTGACTCTAAGAAAATGGCCTGGGGTTTTATCATGTGCAGTGCAAAGGACCAAAGATGCCAAAACTAAGCTCACAGGTGTTGCAAAAGCAGGGGAAATAGTCAAGGAGAAAGACAGAACTTAGGGGGCAAGATATGAGGGACATGGCATGAACACTACAGAAAACAACCAAAAAAAGAAAAAAATCTTTCCCAAAGTCAGAGCCATCAAAAGGCATGGCCTGCCATCAAGTGCAGGGACATGCACCAAAGATTCCTCTATTGGTCCCCATTGAAATCGCAAGATTCCTTTTCCCTTCCCGAAAGGAAATGAAATTTCCTTTCGGGAAGGGAAAAGGAATCTTGCGGATCCCAAAAGAAAGGCTTACAAACACTCCCGAAATGAGATAGGTTCAAATGAAATGCAATTGATAAAAGCAGAAAATCGGGACTTATCCTCTCTTCAAAAAATAGGCTGTGAGGAAATCAGCTGCATTGCAAAGGACCAAAAGGTGCCAAAACTAAGCTCACAGATGTTGCAAAAGCACGGGAAAAATTCAAGGACGAAGACACCACTTAAAAGGCAAGATATGAAGGACATGGCATGAATACTTAAAACAAACCAAAAAAAAAAAAATAGAAATAATCTCTCCCAAAGTCAAAGCCATCAAAATGCAGGCAGGCCATACGCCACCAAGGGCAGGCACATGCAGCAAAGCTTGCCACAATTGATCCCCACTGAAGGCCAAAACAGAAAAGAAGGACCTACAAACACGCAGGAATGGAGACAACATCAAAGGAATTGCAATTGCAGGAGTAAAATGAAAATTTGGGAAATTTAGTGTCTCTCAGAAAATGGCCCGGGGTGTTATCAGGTGCAGTGCAAAGGACCAAAAGGTGCCAAAACTAAGCTCACAGATGTTGCAAAAGCAGGGGAAAAAGTCAAGGAGGAAGACACAACTTAGGGGGCAAGATATGAGGGACATGGCATGAATACTTAAAATAATAAAAAAAAAAAAAAGAAAAAATCTTTCCCAAAGTCAAAGCCATCAAAATGCAGGCAGGCCATACGCCAGCAAGGGCAGGCACATGCAGCAAAGTTTGCCAAAATTGATCCCCCCTGAAGGCCAAAACAGAAAAGAAGGACCTACAAACATGCTGGAATGGAGACAACATCAAAGGAATTGCAATTGGAGGAGAAAAAAAGAAAATTTGTGAAAGTTAGTGACTCTAAGAAAATGGCCTGGGTTTATATCATGTGCAGTGCAAAGGACCAAAAGATGCAAAAACTAAGGTCACAGATGTTGCAAAAGCAGGGGAAAAAGTCAAGCAGGAAGACACAACTTAGGGGGCAAGATGTGAGGGACATGGCATGAATACTTAAAATAATAAAAAAAATAAAAAAGAAAAAATCTTTCCCAAAGTCAAAGCCATCAAAATGCAGGCAGGCCATACGCCACCAAGGGCAGGCACATGCAGCAAAGCTTGCCAAAATTGATCCCCACTGAAGGCCAAAACAGAAAAGAAGGACTTGCAAACACGCTGGAATGGAGACAACATCAAAGGAATTGCAATTGGAGGAGAAAAAAAGAGAATTTGGGAAATTTAGTGACTCTTTGAAAATGGCCCGGGATTTTATCAGGTGCAGTGCAAAGGACCAAAATGTGCCAAAACTAAGCTCACAGATGTTGCAAAAGCAGGGGAAAAAGTCAAGGAGGAAGACACAACTTAGGGGGCAAGATGTGACGGACATGGCATGAATACTTAAAACAAACAAAAAAAAAAAATAGAAAAAATCTTTCCCAAAGTCAAAGCCATCAAAATGCAGGCAGGCCATACGCCACCAAGGGCAGGTACATGCAGCAAAGCTTGCCAAAATTGATCCCCACTGAAGGCCAAAACAGAAAAGAAGGACCTACAAACACGCTGGAAAGGAGTCAACATCAATGGAATTGCAATTGGAAGAGAAAAAAGTAAATTTTGGAAATTTAATGACTCTAAGAAAATGGCCTGGCAGTATATCATGTGCAGTGCAAAGGACCAAAGATGCCAAAATTAAGCTCACAGATGTTGCAAAAGCAGGGGAAAAAGTCAAGGAGGAAGACACAGCTTAGGGGGCAAGATATGAGGGACATGGCATGAATACTTAAACAAAAAAAAAAAATAAAAAAGAAAAAAATCTTTCCCAAAGTCAAAGCCATCAAAATGCAGGCAGGCCATACGCCACCAAGGGCAGGCACATGCAGCAAAGCTTGCCAAAATTGATCCCCACTGAAGGCCAAAACAGAAAAGAAGGACCTACAAACACGCTCGAAAGGAGTCAAAATCAAAGGAATTGCAATTGGAGGAGAAAAAAAAAAATTTTGGAAATTTAGTGACTCTAAGAAAATGGCCTGGGTTTATATCAGGTGCAGTGCAAAGGACCAAAAGATGCCAAAACAAAGCTCACAGATGTTGCAAAAGCAGGGGAAAAAGTCAAGGAGGAAGACACAACTTAGGGGGCAAGATATGAGGGACATGGCATGAATACTTAAAATAATAAAAAAAATAAAAAAGAAAAAATCTTTCCCAAAGTCAAAGCCATCAAAATGCAGGCAGGCCATGTGCCACCAAGGGCAGGCACATGCAGCAAAGCTTGCCAAAATTGATCCCCACTGAAGGCAAAACCGAAAAGAAGGACTTGGAAACACGCTGGAATGGAGACAACATCAAAGGAATTGCAATTGGAGGAGAAAAAAAGAAAATTTGGGAAATTTAGTGACTCTTAGAAAATGGCCCGGGATTTTATCAGGTGCAGTGCAAAGGACCAAAATGTGCCAAAACTAAGCTCACAGATGTTGCAAAACAGGGGAAAAAGTCAAGGAGGAAGACACAACTTAGGGGGCAAGATATGAGGGACATGGCATGAACACTTCAGAAAACAACCAAAAAAAGAAAAAAATCTTTCCCAAAGTCAAAGCCATCAAAAGGCATGGCCTGCCATCAAGTGCAGGGACATGCACCAAAGATTCCTCTATTGGTCCCCATTGAAATCGCAAGATTCCTTTTCCCTTCCCGAAAGGAAATGAAATTTCCTTTCGGGAAGGGAAAAGGAATCTTGCGGATCCCAAAAGAAAGGCTTACAAAGACTCTGGAAAGGAGATAGGTTCAAATGAAATGCAATTGAAAAAAACAGAAAATCGGGAATTTTAGTCTCTTAAAAAATAGGCTGTGAGGAAATCAGCTGCATTGCAAAGGACCAAAAGGTGCCAAAAAAAAGCTCACAGATGTTGCAAAAGCAGGGGAAAAAGTCAAGGAGGAAGACACAACTTAGGGGGCAAGATGTGAGGGACATGGCATGAATACTTAACATAAAAAAGAAAAAAAAAAAGAAAAAATCTTTCCCAAAGTCAAAGCCATCAAAATGCAGGCAGGCCATACGCCAGCAAGGGCAGGCACATGCAGCAAAGCTTGCCAAAATAGATCCCCACTGAAGGGCAAAACGGAAAAGAAGGGTCTACAAACACACTGGAAAGGAGTCAACATTAAAAGGAATTGCAATTGGAGGAGAAAAAAAGAAAATTTGGGAAATTTAGTGACTCTAAGAAAATGGCCTGGCAGTATATCATGTGCAGTGCAAAGGACCAAAAGATGCCAAAACTAAGCTCACAGATGTTGCAAAAGCAGGGGAAAAAGTCAAGGAGGAAGACAGAACATAGGGGTCAAGACGTGAGGGACATGGCATGAATACTTAAAACAAAAAGAAAAAAACAAGAAAAAATCTTTCCCAAAGTCAAAGCCATCAAAATGCAGGCAGGCCATACGCCACCAAGGGCAGGCACATGCAGCAAAGCTTGCCAAAATTGATCCCCACTGAAGGCCAAAACAGAAAAGAAGGACCTACAAACACGCTGGAAAGGAGTCAACATCAAAGGAATTGCAATTGGAGGAGAAAAAAAGAAAATTTGGGAAATTAAGTGTCTATAAGAAAATGTCCTGGGTTTATATCATGTGCAAAGCAAAGGACCAAAAGATGCCAAAACTAATCTCACAAATGTTGCAAAAGCAGGGGAAAAAATCAAGGAGGAAGACACAACTTAGGGGGCAAGATATGAGGGACATGGCATGAACACTTCAGAAAACAACCAAAAAAAGAAAAAAATCTTTCCCAAAGTCAAAGCCATCAAAAGGCATGGCCTGCCATCAAGTGCAGGGACATGCAGAAAAGATTCCTCTATTGGTCCCCATTGAAATCGCAAGATTCCTTTTCCCTTCCCGAAAGGAAATTTCATTTCCTTTCGGGAAGGGAAAACGAATCTTGCGGATGCTAAAAGAAAGGCTTACAAACACTCTGGAAAGGAGATAGGTTCAAATGAAATGCAATTGAAAAAAGCAGAAAATCGGGACTTATCGTCTCTTCAAAAAATAGGCTGTGAGGAAATCAGCTGCATTGCAAAGGACCAAAAGGTGCCAAAAAAAAGCTCACAGATGTTGCAAAAGCAGGGGAAAAAGTCAAGGAGGAAGACACAACTTAGGGGGCAAGATATGAGGGACATGGCATGAATACATAAAATAATAAAAAAAAAAAAAAAAGAAAAAATCTTTCCCAAAGTCAAAGCCATCAAAATGCAGGCAGGCCATACGCCAGCAAGTGCAGGCACATGCAGTAAAGCTTGCCAAAATTGATCCCCACTGAAGGCCAAAACAGAAAAGAAGGACCTACAAACACGCTGGAATGGAGACAACATCAAAGGAATTGCAATTGCAGGACTAAAACGAAAATTTGGGAAATTTAATGACTCTAAGAAAATGGCCCGTGGTTTTATCAGGTGCAGTGCAAAGGACCAAAAGGTGCCAAAACTAAGCTCACAGATGTTGCAAAAGCAGGGGAAAAAGTCAAGGAGGAAGACACAACTTAGGGGGCACGATGTGAGGGACATGGCATGAATACTTAAAACAAAAAAGAAAAAAAAAAGAAAAAATCTTTCCCAAACTCAAAGCCATCAAAATGCAGGCAGGCCATACGCCACCAAGGGCAGGCACATGCAGCAAAGCTTGTCAAAATTGATCCCCACTGAAGGCCAAAACAGAAAAGAAGGACCTACACACATGCTGGAAAGGTGTCAACATCAAAGGAATTGCAATTGGAGGAGAAAAAAAAAAATTTTGGAAATTTAGTGACTCTAAGAAAATGGCCTGGGTTTATATCAGGTGCAGTGCAAAGGATCAAAAGATGCCAAAACTAAGCTCACAGATGTTGCAAAAGCAGGGGAAAAAGTCAAGGAGGAAGACACAACTTAGGGGACAAGATATGAGGGACATGGCATGAATACTTAAAATAATAAAAAAAATAAAAAAGAAAAAATCTTTCCCAAACTCAAAGCCATCAAAATGCAGGCAGGCCATACGCCACCAAGGGCAGGCACATGCAGCAAAGCTTGTCAAAATTGATCCCCACTGAAGGCCAAAACAGAAAAGAAGGACCTACACACATGCTGGAAAGGTGTCAACATCAAAGGAATTGCAATTGGAGGAGAAAAAAAAAAATTTTGGAAATTTAGTGACTCTAAGAAAATGGCCTGGGTTTATATCAGGTGCAGTGCAAAGGATCAAAAGATGCCAAAACTAAGCTCACAGATGTTGCAAAAGCAGGGGAAAAAGTCAAGGAGGAAGACACAACTTAGGGGACAAGATATGAGGGACATGGCATGAATACTTAAAATAATAAAAAAAATAAAAAAGAAAAAATCTTTCCCAAAGTCAAAGCCATCAAAATGCAGGCAGGCCATACGCCACCAAGGGCAGGCACATGCAGCAAAGCTTGCCAAAATTGATCCCCACTGAAGGCCAAAACAGAAAAGAAGGACTTGCAAACGCGCTGGAATGGAGACAACATCAAAGGAATTGCAATTGGAGGAGAAAAAAAGAAAATTTGGGAAATTTAGTGACTCTTAGAAAATGGCCTGGGGTTTTAGCAGGTGCAGTGCAAAGGACCAAAATATGTCAAAACTAAGCTCACAGATGTTGCAAAAGCAGGGGAAAAAGTCAAGGAGGAAGACACAACTTAGGGGGCAAGATGTGAGGGACATGGCATGAACACTTCAGAAAACAACCAAAAAAAGAAAAAAATCTTTCCCAAAGTCAAAGCCATCAAAAGGCATGGCCTGCCATCAAGTGCAGGGACATGCAACAAAGATTCCTCTATTGGTCCCCATTGAAATCGTAAGATTCCTTTTCCCTTCCCGAAAGGAAATGAAATTTCCTTTTGGGAAGGGAAAAGGAATCTTGCGGATCCCAAAAGAAAGGCTTACAAAGACTCTGGAAAGGAGATAGGTTCAAATGAAATGCAATTGAAAAAAACAGAAAATCGGGAATTTTAGTCTCTTCAAAAAATAGGCTGTGAGGAAATCAGCTGCATTGCAAAGGACCAAAAGGTGCCAAAACTAAGCTCACAGATGTTGCAAAAGCAGGGGAAAAAGTCAAGGAGGAAGACACAACTTAGGGGGCAAGATATGAGGGACATGGCAAGAATAATTAAAATTATAAAAAAAATAAAAAAGAAAAAATCTTTCCCAAAGTCAAAGCCATCAAAATGCAGGCAGGCCATACGCCACCAAGGGCAGGCACATGCAGCAAAGCTTGCCAAAATTGATCCCCAATGAAGGCCAAAACACAAAAGAAGGACTTGCAAACACGCTGGAATGGAGACAACATCAAAGGAATTGCAATTGGAGGAGAAAAAAAGAAAATTTTGGAAATTTAGTGACTCTTAGAAAATGGCCCGGGATTTTATCAGGTGCAGTGCAAAGGACCAAAAGGTGCCAAAACTAAGCTCACAGATGTTGCAAAAGCAGGGGAAAAAGTCTAGGAGGAAGACACAACTTAGGGGGCAAGATGTGAGGGACATGGCATGAATACTTAAAATAAAAAAGAAAAAAAAAAGAAAAAATCTTTCCCAAAGTCAAAGCCATCAAAATGCAGGCAGGCCATACGCCACCAAGGGCAGGCACATGCAGCAAAGCTTGCCAAAATTGATCCCCACTGAAGGCCAAAAAAGAAAAGAAGGATCTACAAACACACTGGAAAGGAGTCAACATCAAAGGAATTGCAATTGGAGGAGAAAAAAAGAAAATTTGGGAAATTTAGTGACTCTTAGAAAATGGCCCGGGATTTTATCATGTGCAGTGCAAAGGACCAAAATGTGCCAAAACTAAGCTCACAGATGTTGCAAAAGCAGGGGAAAAAGTCAAGGAGGAAGACACAACTTAGGGGGCAAGATATGAGGGACATGGCATGAACACTTCAGAAAACAACCAAAAAAAGAAAAAAATCTTTCCCAAAGTCAGAGCCATCAAAAGGCATGGCCTGCCATCAAGTGCAGGGACATGCACCAAAGATTCCTCTATTGGTCCCCATTGAAATCGCAAGATTCCTTTTCCCTTCCCGAAAGGAAATGAAATTTCCTTTCGGGAAGGGAAAAGGAATCTTGCGGATCCCAAAAGAAAGGCTTACAAACACTCTGGAAAGGAGATAGGTTCAAATGAAATGCAATTGAAAAAAGCAGAAAATCGGGACTTATCGTCTCTTCAAAAAATAGGCTGTGAGGAAATCAGCTGCATTGCAAAGGATCAAAAGGTGCCAAAACTAAGCTCACAGATGTTGCAAAAGCAGGGGAAAAAGTCAAGGAGGAAGACACAACTTAGGGGGCAAGATGTGAGGGACATGGCATGAATACTTAAAAAAAAGAAACAAAAAAACAAAAGAAAAAATCTTTCCCAAAGTCAAAGCCATCAAAATGCAGGCAGGCCATACGCCACCAAGGGCAGGCACATGCAGCAAAGCTTGCCGAAATTGATCCCCACTGAAGGCCAAAACAGAAAAGAAGGACTTGGAAACACGCTGGAATGGAGACAACATCAAAGGAATTGCAATTGGAGGAGAAAAAAAGAAAATTTGGGAAATTTAGTGACTCTTAGAAAATGGCCTGGGTTTTATCAGGTGCAGTGCAAAGGACCAAAAGCTGCCAAAACTAAGCTCACAGATGTTGCAAAAGCACGGGAAAAAGTCAAGGAGGAAGACACCACTTAAAAGGCAAGATATGAAGGACATGGCATGAATACTTAAAACAAAAAAGAAAAAAAAAAGAAAAAATCTTTCCCAAAGTCAAAGCCATCAAAATGCAGGCAGACCATACGCCACCAAGGGCAGGCACATGCAGCAAAGCTTGCCAAAATTGATCCCCACTGAAGGCCAAAACAGAAAAGAACGACCTACAAACACGCTGGAAAGGAGTCAACATCAAAGGAATTGCAATTGGAGGAGAAAAAAAGAAAATTTTGGAAATTTAGTGACTCTAAGAAAATGGTCTGGGTTTATATCAGGTGCAGTGCAAAGGACCAAAAGATGCCAAAACTAAGCTCACAGATGTTGCAAAAGCAGGGGAAAAAGTCAAGGAGGAAGACACAACTTAGGGGGCAAGATATGAGGGACATGGCATGAACACTTAAAATAATAAAAAAAAAAAAAAGAAAAAATCTTTCCCAAAGTCAAAGCCATCAAAATGCAGGCAGGCCATACGCCAGCAAGTGCAGGCACATGCAGCAAAGCTTGCCAAAATTGATCCCCACTGAAGGCCAAAACAGAAAAGAAGGACCTACAAACACGCTGGAATGGAGACAACATCAAAGGAATTGCAATTGGAGGAGAAAAAAGAAAATTTTGAAAATTTAGTGACTCTTAATAAAATGGACCGGGGTTTTATCAGGTGCAGTGCAAAGGACCAAAAGGTGCCAAAACTAAGCTCACAGATGTTGCAAAAGCAGGGGAAAAAGTCAAGGAGGAAGACACAACTTAGGGGGCAAGATGTGAGGGACATGGCATGAATAATTTAAATAATAAAAAAAAAAAAAAAAAAAATCTTTCCCAAAGTCAAAGCCATCAAAATGCAGGCAGGCCATACGCCACCAAGGGCAGGCACATGCAGCAAAGCTTGCCAAAATTGATCCCCACTGAAGGCCAAAACTGAAAAGAAGGACCTACAAACACGCTGGAAAGGAGTCAACATCAAAGGAATTGCAATTGGAGGAGAAAAAAAGAAAATTTGGGAAATTTAGTGACTCTTAGAAAATGGCCTGGGTTTTATCAGGTGCAGTGCAAAGGACCAAAAGGTGCCGAAACTAAGCTCACAGATGTTGCAAAAGCACGGGAAAAAGTCAAGGACGAAGACACCACTTAAAAGGCAAGATATGAAGGACATGGCATGAATACTTAAAACAAAAAAGAAAAAAAAAAGAAAAAATCTTTCCCAAAGTCAAAGCCATCAAAATGCAGGCAGGCCATACGCCACCAAGGGCAGGCACATGCAGCAAAGCTTGCCAAAATTGATCCCCACTGAAGGCCAAAACAGAAAACAAGGACCTACAAACATGCTGGAAAGGAGTCAACATCAAAGGAATTGCAATTGGAGGAGAAAAAAAAAAAATTTGGGAAATTTAGTGACTCTATGAAAATGGCCCGGGGTTTATATCAGGTGCATTGCAAAGGACCAAAAGGTGCCAAAACTAAGCTCACAAATGTTGCAAAAGCAGGGGAAAAAGTCAAGGAGGAAGACAGAACTTAGGGGGCAAGATGTGAGGGACATGGCATGAACACTTCAGAAAACAACCAAAAAAAGAAAAAAATCTTTCCCAAAGTCAGAGCCATCAAAAGGCATGGCCTGCCATCAAGTGCAGGGACATGCACCAAAGATTCCTCTATTGGTCCCCATTGAAATCGCAAGATTCCTTTTCCCTTCCCGAAAGGAAATGAAATTTCCTTTCGGGAAGGGAAAAGGAATCTTGCAAATCCCAAAAGAAAGGCTTACAAACACTCTGGAAAGGAGATAGGATCAAATGAAATGCAATTGAAAAAAGCAGAAAATCTGGAATTTTAGTCTCTTCAAAAAATAGGCTGTGAGGAAATCAGCTGCATTGCAAAGGACCAAAAGGTGCCAAAACTAAGCTCACAGATGTTGCAAAAGCAGGGGAAAAAGTCAAGGAGGAAGACACAACTTAGGGGGCACGATGTGAGGGACATGGCATGAATACTTAAAACAAAAAAAAAAAAAAAAGAAAAAATCTTTTCCAAAGTCAAAGCCATCAAAATGCAGGCAGGCCATACACCACCAAGGGCAGGCACATGCAGCAAAGCTTGCCAAAATTGATCCCCACTGAAGGCCAAAACAGAAAAGAAGGACCTACAAACACGCTGGAAAGGAGTCAACATCAAAGGAATTGCAATTGGAGGAGAAAAAAAGAAAATTTTGGAAATTTAGTGACTCTAAGAAAATGGTCTGGGTTTATATCAGGTGCAGTGCAAAGGACCAAAAGATGCCAAAACTAAGCTCACAGATGTTGCAAAAGCAGGGGAAAAAGTCAAGGAGGAAGACACAACTTAGGGGGCTAGATGTGAGGGACATGGCATGAATACTTAAAATAACAAAAAAAAAAAAAAAAAGAAAAAATCTTTCCAAAAGTCAAAGCCATCAAAATGCAGGCAGGCCATACGCCACCAAGGGCAGGCACATGCAGCAAAGCTTGCCAAAATTGATCCCCACTGAAGGCCAAAACAGAAAAGAAGGACCTACAAACACGCTGGAAAGGAGTCAACATCAAAGGAATTGCAATTGGAGGAGAAAAATAGAAAATTTGGGAAATTTAGTGACTCTAAGAAAATGGCCCGGGGTTTTATCAGGTGCAGCGCAAAGGACCAAAAGGCGCCAAAACTAAGCTCACAGATGTTGCAAAAGCAGGGGAAGAAGTCTAGGAGGAAAACACAACTTAGGGGGCAAGATGTGAGGGACATGGCATGAATAATTACAATAATAAAAAAAAAAAAAAAAGAAAAAATCTTTCCCAAAGTCAAAGCCATCAAAATGCAGGCAGGCCATACGCCACCAAGGGCAGGCACATGCAGCAAAGCTTGTCAAAATTGATCCCCACTGAAGGCCAAAACAGAAAAGAACGACCTACAAACACGCTGGAAAGGAGTCAACATCAAAGGAATTGCAATTGGAGGAGAAAAATAGAAAATTTGGGAAATTTAGTGACTCTTAGAAAATGGCCTGGCAGTATATCATGTGCAGTGCAAAGGACCAAAAGATGCCAAAACTAAGCTCACAGATGTTGCAAAAGCAGCGGAAAAAGTCAAGGAAGAACACACAACTTAGGGGGCCAGATGTGAGGGACATGGCATGAACACTTAAAATAATAAAAAAAAAAAAAAGAAAAAATCTTTCCCAAAGTCAAAGCCATCAAAATGCAGGCAGGCCATACGCCAGCAAGTGCAGGCACATGCAGCAAAGCTTGCCAAAATTGATCCCCACTGAAGGCCAAAACATAAAAGAAGGACCTACAAACACGCTGGAATGGAGACAACATCAAAGGAATTGCAATTGGAGGAGAAAAAAGAAAATTTTGAAAATTTAGTGACTCTTAATAAAATGGACCGGGGTTTTATCAGGTGCAGTGCAAAGTACCAAAAGGTGCCAAAACTAAGCTCACAGATTTTGCAAAAGCAGGGGAAAAAGTCAAGGAGGAAGACACAACTTAGGGGGCAAGATGTGAGGGACATGGCATGAATAATTTAAATAATAAAAAAAAAAAAAAAAAAAATCTTTCCCAAAGTCAAAGCCATCAAAATGCAGGCAGGCCATACGCCACCAAGGGCAGGCACATGCAGCAAACTTGCCAAAATTGATCCCCACTGAAGGCCCAAACAGAAAAGAAAGACCTAAAAACACGCTGGAAAGGAGTCAACATCAAAGGAATTGCAATTGGAGGAGAAAAATAGAAAAATTGGGAAATTTAGTGACTCTAAGAAAATGGCCTGGCAGTATATCATGTGCAGTGCAAAGGACCAAAGATGCCAAAACTAAGCTCACAGATGTTGCAAAAGCAGGGGAAAAAGTCAAGGAGGAAGACACAACTTAAGGGGCAAGATGTGAGCGTCATGGCATGAACACTTAAAATAATAAAAAAAAAAAAAAAAGAAAAAATCTTTCCCAAAGTCAAAGCCATCAAAATGCAGGCAGGCCATATGCCACCAAGGGCAGGCACATGCAGCAAAGCTTGTCAAAATTGATCCCCACTGAAGGCCAAAACAGAAAAGAACGACCTACAAACACGCTCGAAAGGAGTCAACATCAAAGGAATTGCAATTGGAGGAGAAAAATAGAAAATTTGGGAAATTTAGTGACTCTAAGAAAATGGCCTGGGGTTTTATCATGTGCAGTGCAAAGGACCAAAGATGCCAAAACTAAGCTCACAGGTGTTGCAAAAGCAGGGGAAAAAGTCAAGGAGAAAGACAGAACTTAGGGGGCAAGATATGAGGGACATGGCATGAACACTACAGAAAACAACCAAAAAAAGAAAAAAATCTTTCCCAAAGTCAGAGCCATCAAAAGGCATGGCCTGCCATCAAGTGCAGGGACATGCACCAAAGATTCCTCTATTGGTCCCCATTGAAATCGCAAGATTCCTTTTCCCTTCCCGAAAGGAAATGAAATTTCCTTTCGGGAAGGGAAAAGGAATCTTGCGGATCCCAAAAGAAAGGCTTACAAACACTCCCGAAATGAGATAGGTTCAAATGAAATGCAATTGATAAAAGCAGAAAATCGGGACTTATCCTCTCTTCAAAAAATAGGCTGTGAGGAAATCAGCTGCATTGCAAAGGACCAAAAGGTGCCAAAACTAAGCTCACAGATGTTGCAAAAGCACGGGAAAAATTCAAGGACGAAGACACCACTTAAAAGGCAAGATATGAAGGACATGGCATGAATACTTAAAACAAACCAAAAAAAAAAAATAGAAATAATCTCTCCCAAAGTCAAAGCCATCAAAATGCAGGCAGGCCATACGCCACCAAGGGCAGGCACATGCAGCAAAGCTTGCCACAATTGATCCCCACTGAAGGCCAAAACAGAAAAGAAGGACCTACAAACACGCAGGAATGGAGACAACATCAAAGGAATTGCAATTGCAGGAGTAAAATGAAAATTTGGGAAATTTAGTGTCTCTCAGAAAATGGCCCGGGGTGTTATCAGGTGCAGTGCAAAGGACCAAAAGGTGCCAAAACTAAGCTCACAGATGTTGCAAAAGCAGGGGAAAAAGTCAAGGAGGAAGACACAACTTAGGGGGCAAGATATGAGGGACATGGCATGAATACTTAAAATAATAAAAAAAAAAAAAGAAAAAATCTTTCCCAAAGTCAAAGCCATCAAAATGCAGGCAGGCCATACGCCAGCAAGGGCAGGCACATGCAGCAAAGTTTGCCAAAATTGATCCCCCCTGAAGGCCAAAACAGAAAAGAAGGACCTACAAACATGCTGGAATGGAGACAACATCAAAGGAATTGCAATTGGAGGAGAAAAAAAGAAAATTTGTGAAAGTTAGTGACTCTAAGAAAATGGCCTGGGTTTATATCATGTGCAGTGCAAAGGACCAAAAGATGCAAAAACTAAGGTCACAGATGTTGCAAAAGCAGCGGAAAAAGTCAAGCAGGAAGACACAACTTAGGGGGCACGATGTGAGGGACATGGCATGAATACTTAAAATAATAAAAAAAATAAAAAAGAAAAAATCTTTCCCAAAGTCAAAGCCATCAAAATGCAGGCAGGCCATACGCCACCAAGGGCAGGCACATGCAGCAAAGCTTGCCAAAATTGATCCCCACTGAAGGCCAAAACAGAAAAGAAGGACTTGCAAACACGCTGGAATGGAGACAACATCAAAGGAATTGCAATTGGAGGAGAAAAAAAGAGAATTTGGGAAATTTAGTGACTCTTTGAAAATGGCCCGGGATTTTATCAGGTGCAGTGCAAAGGACCAAAATGTGCCAAAACTAAGCTCACAGATGTTGCAAAAGCAGGGGAAAAAGTCAAGGAGGAAGACACAACTTAGGGGGCAAGATGTGACGGACATGGCATGAATACTTAAAACAAACAAAAAAAAAAAATAGAAAAAATCTTTCCCAAAGTCAAAGCCATCAAAATGCAGGCAGGCCATACGCCACCAAGGGCAGGCACATGCAGCAAAGCTTGCCAAAATTGATCCCCACTGAAGACCAAAACAGAAAAGAAGGACCTACAAACACGCTGGAAAGGAGTCAACATCAAAGGAATTGCAATTGGAGGAGAAAAAAAGAAAATTTTGGAAATTTAGTGACTCTAAGAAAATGGCCTGGCAGTATATCATGTGCAGTGCAAAGGACCAAAGATGCCAAAACTAAGCTCACAGATGTTGCAAAAGCAGGGGAAAAAGTCAAGGAGGAAGACAGAACTTAGGGGGCAAGTTATGAGGGACATGGCATGAACACTTCAGAAAACAACCAAAAAAAGAAAAAAATCTTTCCCCAAGTCAAAGCCATCAAAAGGCATGGCCTGCCATCAAGTGCAGGGACATGCACCAAAGATTCCTCTATTGGTCCCCATTGAAATCGCAAGATTCCTTTTCCCTTCCCAAAAGGAAATGAAATTTCCTTTCGGGAAGGGAAAAGGAATCTTGCGAATCCCAAAAGAAAGGCTTACAAACACTCTGGAAAGGAGATAGGATCAAATGAAATGCAATTGAAAAAAGCAGAAAATTGGGAATTTTAGTCTCTTCAAAAAATAGGCTGTGAGGAAATCAGCTGCATTGCAAAGGACCAAAAGGTGCCAAAACTAAGCTCACAGATGTTGCAAAATCAGGGGAAAAAGTCAAGGAGGAAGACACAACTTAGGGGGCAAGATATGAGGGACATGGCATGAATACTTAAAATAATAAAAAAAAAAAAAAAAGAAAAAATCTTTCCCAAAGTCAAAGCCATCAAAATGCAGGCAGGCCATACGCCACCAAGGGCAGGCACATGCAGCAAAGCTTGCCAAAATTGATCCCCACTGAAGGCCAAAACAGAAAAGAAGGACCTACAAACACGCTGGAAAGGAGTCAACATCAAAGGAATTGCAATTGGAGGAGAAAAAAAGAAAATTTGGGAAATTTAGTGTCTCTAAGAAAATGGCCTCAGTTTATATCAGGTGCAGTGCAAAGGACCAAAAGATGCCAAAACTAAGCTCACAGATGTTGCAAAAGCAGGGGAAAAAGTCAAGGAGGAAGACACATCTTAGGGGGCAAGATGTGAGGGACATGGCATGAATACTTACAATAATAAAAAAATAAAGAAGAAAAAATCTTTCCCAAAGTCAAAGCCATCAAAATGCAGGCAGGCCATATGCCACCAAGGGCAGGCACATGCAGCAAAGCTTGCCAAAATTGATCCCCACTGAAGGCCAAAACAGAAAAGAAGGACCTACAAACACGCTGGAAAGGAGTCAACATCAAAGGAATTGCAATAGGAGGAGAAAAAAAGAAAATTTGGGAAATTTAGTGACTCTAAGAAAATGGTCTGGCAGTATATTATGTGTAGTGCAAAGGACCAAAAGATGCCAAAACTAAGCTCACAGATGTTGCAAAAGCAGGGGAAAAAGTCAAGGAGGAAGACAGAACTTAGGGGTCAAGAGGTGAGGGACATGGCATGAATACTTAAAATAATAAAAAAAAAAAAAAAAGAAAAAATCTTTCCCAAAGTCAAAGCCATCAAAATGCAGGCAGGCCATACGCCACCAAGGGCAGGCACATGCAGCAAAGCTTGCCAACATTGATCCCCACTGAAGTCCAAAACAGAAAAGAAGGACCTACAAACACGCTGGAATGGAGACAACATCAAAGGAATTGCAATTGGAGGAGAAAAAAAGAAAATTTGGGAAATTTAGTGACTCTAAGAAAATGGTCTGGTGTTTTATCAGGTGCATTGCAAAGGACCAAAAGGCGCCGAAACTAAGCTCACAGATGTTGCAAAAGCACGGGAAAAAGTCAAGGAGGAAGACACAACTTAGGGGGCAAGATATGAGGGACATGGCATGAACACTACAGAAAACAACCAAATAAAGAAAAAAATCTTTCCCAAAGTCAAAGCCATCAAAAGGCATGGCCTGCCATCAAGAGCAGGGACATGCACCAAAGATTCCTCTATTGGTCCCCATTGAAAACGCAAGATTCCTTTTCCCTTCCCGAAAGGAAATGAAATTTCCTTTCAGGAAGGGAAAAGGAATCTTGCGAATCCCTAAAGATAGGCTTACAAACACTCTGGAAAGGAGATAGGATCAAATGAAATGCAATTGGAAAAAGCAGAAAATTGGGAATTTTAGTCTCTTCAAAAAATAGGCTGTGAGGAAATCAGCTGCATTGCAAAGGACCAAAAGGTGCCAAAACTAAGCTCACAGATGTTGCAAAAGCAGGGCAAAAAGTCAAGGAGCAAGACACAACTTAGGGGGCAAGATGTGACGACATGGCATGAATACTTAAATTATTAAAAAAAAAAAAAAAAGAAAAAATCTTTCCCAAACTCAAAGCCATCAAAATGCAGGCAGGCCATACGCCACCAAGGGCAGGCAGATGCAGCAAAGCTGGCCAAAAATTGATCCCCACTGAAGGCCAAAACAGAAAAGAAGGACCTACAAACACGCTGGAATGGAGAACCATCAAAGGAATTGCAATTGCAGTAGAAAAAACAAAATTTGGGAAATTTAGTGACTCTAAGAAAATGGCCCGGGGTTTTATCAGGTGCAGTGCAAAGGACCAAAAGATGCCAAAACTAAGCTCACAGATGTTGCAAAAGCAGGGGAAAAAGTCAAGGAGGAAGACACAACTTAGGGGGCAAGATATGAGGGACATGGCATGAATACTTACAATAATAAAAAAAAAAAGAAGAAAAAATCTTTCCCAAAGTCAAAGCCATCAAAATGCAGGCAGGCCATACGCCTGAAAGTGCAGGCACATGCAGCAAAGCTTGTCAAAATTGATCCCCACTGAAGGCCAAAACAGAAAAGAAGGACCTAAAAACACGCTGGAAAGGAGTCAACATCAAAGGAATTGCAATTGGAGGAGAAAAAAGAAAATTTTGGAAATTTAGTGACTCTAAGAAAATGGCCTGGGTTTATATCAGGTGCAGTGCAAAGGACCAAAAGGTGCCAAAACTAAGCTCACAGATGTTGCAAAAGCAGGGGAAAAAGTCAAGGAGGAAGACACAACTTAGGGGGCAAGATATGAGGTACATGGCATGAATACTTAAAACAAAAAAGAAAAAAAAAAGAAAAAATCTTTCTCAAAGTCAAAGCCATCAAAATGCAGGCAGGCCATAGGCCACCAAGGGCAGGCAGATGCAGCAAAGCTTGCCAAAATTGATCCCCACTGAAGGCCAAAACAGAAAAGAAGGACCTACAAACACGCTGGAAAGGAGTCAACATCAAAGGAATTGCAATTGGAAGAGAAAAATGTAAATATTGGAAATTTAATGACTCTAAGAAAATGGCCTGGGTTTATATCAGGTGCAGTGCAAAGGACCAAAAGGTGCCAAAACTAAGCTCACAGTTGTTGCAAAAGCAGGGGAAAAAGTCAAGGAGGAAGACACAACTTAGGGGGCAAGATGTGAGGGACATGGCATGAATACTTAAAATAATAAAAAAAAAAAAAGAAAAAATCTTTCCCAAAGTCAAAGCCATCAAAATGCAGGCAGGCCATACGCCACCAAGGGCAGGCACATGCAGCAAAGCTTGCCAAAATTGATCCCCACTGAAGGCCAAAACAGAAAAGAAGGACCTACAAACACGCTGGAAAGGAGTCAACATCAAAGGAATTGCAATTGGAGGAGAAAAAAGAAAATTTTGGAAATTTAGTGACTCTAAGAAAATGGCCTGGGTTTATATCAGGTGCAGTGCAAAGGACCAAAAGCTGCCAAAACTAAGCTCACAGATGTTGCAAAAGCAGGGGAAAAAGTCAGGGAGGAAGACACAACTTAGGGGGCAAGATGTGAGGGACATGGCATGAATACTTAAAATAATAAAAAAAAAAAAAGAAAAAATCTTTCCCAAAGTCAAAGCCATCAAAATGCAGGCAGGCCATACGCCACCAAGGGCAGGCACATGCAGCAAAGCTTGCCAAAATTGATCCCCACTGAAGGCCAAAACAGAAAAGAAGGACCTACAAACACGCTGGAATGTAGACACCATCAAAGGAATTGCAATTGGAGGGGAAAAATGAAAATTTGGGAAATTTATTGACTCTAAGAAAACGGCCTGGCAGTATATCATGTGCAGTTCAAAGGACCAAAGATGCCAAAACTAAGCTCACAGATGTTGCAAAAGCAGGGGAAAAAGTCAAGGAGGAAGACAGAACTTAGGGGGCAAGATATGAGGGACATGGCATGAACACTTCAGAAAACAACCAAAAAAAGAAAAAATCTTTCCCAAAGTCAATGCCTTTAAAAGGCATGGCCTGCCATCAAGTGCAGGGACATGCACCAAAGATTCCTCTATTGGTCCCCATTGAAATCGCAAGATTCCTTTTCCCTTCCCAAAAGGAAATGAAATTTCCTTTCGGGAAGGGAAAAGGAATCTTGCGAATCCCAAAAGAAAAGCTTACAAACACTCTGGAAAGGAGATAGGATCAAATGAAATGCAATTGAAAAAAGCAGAAAATCGGGAATATTAGTCTCTTAAAAAATAGGCTGTGAGGAAATCAGCTGCATTGCAAAGGACCAAAACGTGCCAAAACTAAGCTCACAGATGTTGCAAAAGCAGGGGAAGAAGTCAAGGAGGAAGACACAACTTAGGGGGCAAGATGTGAGGGACATGGCATGAATACTTACAATAATAAAAAAAAAAAGAAGAAAAAATCTTTCCCAAAGTCAAAGCCATCAAAATGCAGGCAGGCCATACGCCACCAAGGGCAGGCACATGCAGCAAAGCTTGTCAAAATTGATCCCCACTGAAGGCCAAAACAGAAAAGAAGGACCTACAAACACGCTGGAAAGGAGTCAACATCAAAGGAATTGCAATTGGAGGAGAAAAAAGAAAATTTTGGAAATTTAGTGACTCTAAGAAAATGGCCTGGGTTTATATCAGGTGCAGTGCAAAGGACCAAAAGGTGCCAAAACGAAGCTCACAGATGTTGCAAAAGCAGGGGAAAAAGTCAAGGAGGAAGACACAACTTAGGGGGCAAGATGTGAGCGACATGGCATGAATACTTAAAATAATAAAAAAAAAAAGAAGAAAAAATCTTTCCCAAACTCAAAGCCATCAAAATGCAGGCAGGCCATACGCCACCAAGGGCAGGCACATGCAGCAAAGCTTGCCAAAATTGATCCCCACTGAAGTCCAAAACAGAAAAGAAGGACCTACAAACACGCTGGAATAGAGACAACATCAAAGGATTTGCAATTGGAGGAGAAAAAAAGAAAATTTGGGAAATTTAGTGACTCTAAGAAAATGGTCTGGGGTTTTATCAGGTGCATTGCAAAGGACCAAAAGGCGCCAAAACTAAGCTCACAAATGTTGCAAAAGCAGGGGAAAAAGTCAAGGAGGAAGACAGAACTTAGGGGGCAAGATATGAGGGACATGGCATGAACACTTCAGAAAACAACCAAAAAAAGAAAAAAATCTTTCCCAAAGTCAAAGCCATCAAAAGGCATGGCCTGCCATCAAGTGCAGGGACATGCAACAAAGATTCCTCTATTGGTCCCCATTGAAATCGCAAGATTCCTTTTCCCTTCCCGAAAGGAAATGAAATTTCCTTTCGGGAAGGGAAAAGGAATCTTGCGAATCCCAAAAGAAAGGCTTACAAACACTCAGGAAAGGAGATAGGATCAAATGAAATGCAATTGAAAAAAGCAGAAATCGGGAATTTTAGTCTCTTCAAAAAATAGGCTGTGAGGAAATCAGCTGCATTGCAAAGGACCAAAAGGTGCCAAAACTAAGCTCACAGATGTTGCAAAAGCAGGGGAAAAAGTCAAGGAGGAAGACACAGCTTAGGGGGCAAGATATGAGGGACATGGCATGAATACTTACAATAATAAAAAAAAAAAGAAGAAAAAATCTTTCCCAAAGTCAAAGCCATCAAAATGCAGGCAGGCCATACGCCACCAAGGGCAGGCACATGCAGCAAAGCTTGTCAAAATTGATCCCCACTGAAGGCCAAAACAGAAAAGAAGGACCTACAAACACGCTGGAAAGGAGTCAACATCAAAGGAATTGCAATTGGAGGAGAAAAAAAGAAAATTTTGGAAATTTAGTGACTCTAAGAAAATGGCCTGGGTTTATATCAGGTGCAGTGCAAAGGCCCAAAAGGTGCCAAAACTAAGCTCACAGATGTTGCAAAAGCAGGGGAAAAAGACAAGGAGCAAGACACAACTTAGGGGGCAAGATGTGAGGGACATGGCATGAACACTTAAAATAATAAAAAAAAAAAAAAGAAAAAATCTTTCCCAAAGTCAAAGCCATCAAAGTGCAGGCAGGCCATACGCCACCAAGGGCAGGCACATGCAGCAAAGCTTGTCAAAATTGATCCCCACTGAAGGCCAAAACAGAAAAGAAGGATCTACAAACACGCTGGAAAGGAGTCAACATCAAAGGAATTGCAATTGGAGGAGAAAAAAGAAAATTTTGGAAATTTAGTGACTCTAAGAAAATGGCCTGGGTTTATATCAGGTGCAGTGCAAAGGACCAAAAGGTGCCAAAACTAAGCTCACAGATGTTGCAAAAGCAGGGGAAAAAGTCAAGGAGGAAGACACAACTTAGGGGGCAAGATGTGAGCGACATGGCATGAATACTTAAAATAATAAAAAAAAAAAGAAGAAAAAATCTTTCCCAAACTCAAAGCCATCAAAATGCAGGCAGGCCATACGCCACCAAGGGCAGGCACATGCAGCAAAGCTTGCCAAAATTGATCCCCACTGAAGTCCAAAACAGAAAAGAAGGACCTACAAACACGCTGGAATAGAGACAACATCAAAGGATTTGCAATTGGAGGAGAAAAAAAGAAAATTTGGGAAATTTAGTGACTCTAAGAAAATGGTCTGGGGTTTTATCAGGTGCATTGCAAAGGACCAAAAGGCGCCAAAACTAAGCTCACAAATGTTGCAAAAGCAGGGGAAAAAGTCAAGGAGGAAGACACAACTTAGGGGGCAAGATATGAGGGACATGGCATGAACACTTCAGAAAACAACCAAAAAAAGAAAAAAATCTTTCCCAAAGTCAAAGCCATCAAAAGGCATGGCCTGCCATCAAGTGCAGGGACATGCAACAAAGATTCCTCTATTGGTCCCCATTGAAATCGCAAGATTCCTTTTCCCTTCCCGAAAGGAAATGAAATTTCCTTTCGGGAAGGGAAAAGGAATCTTGCGAATCCCAAAAGAAAGGCTTACAAACACTCAGGAAAGGAGATAGGATCAAATGAAATGCAATTGAAAAAAGCAGAAATCGGGAATTTTAGTCTCTTCAAAAAATAGGCTGTGAGGAAATCAGCTGCATTGCAAAGGACCAAAAGGTGCCAAAACTAAGCTCACAGATGTTGCAAAAGCAGGGCAAAATGTCAAGGAGCAAGACACAGCTTAGGGGGCAAGATATGAGGGACATGGCATGAATACTTACAATAATAAAAAAAAAAAAGAAGAAAAAATCTTTCCCAAAGTCAAAGCCATCAAAATGCAGGCAGGCCATACGCCACCAAGGGCAGGCACATGCAGCAAAGCTTGTCAAAATTGATCCCCACTGAAGGCCAAAACAGAAAAGAAGGACCTACAAACACGCTGGAAAGGAGTCAACATCAAAGGAATTGCAATTGGAGGAGAAAAAAGAAAATTTTGGAAATTTAGTGACTCTAAGAAAATGGCCTGGGTTTATATCAGGTGCAGTGCAAAGGCCCAAAAGGTGCCAAAACTAAGCTCACAGATGTTGCAAAAGCAGGGGAAAAAGTCAAGGAGCAAGACACAACTTAGGGGGCAAGATGTGAGGGACATGGCATGAACACTTAAAATAATAAAAAAAAAAAAAAGAAAAAATCTTTCCCAAAGTCAAAGCCATCAAAGTGCAGGCAGGCCATACGCCAGCAAGGGCAGGTACATGCAGCAAAGCTTGCCAAAATTGATCCCCACTGAAGGCCAAAACACAAAAGAAGGACCTACAAACACGCTGGAAAGGAGTCAACATCAATGGAATTGCAATTGGAAGAGAAAAAAGTAAATTTTGGAAATTTAATGACTCTAAGAAAATGGCCTGGGGTTTTATCAGGTGCAGTGCAAAGGACCAAAGATGCCAAAACTAAGCTCACAGATGTTGCAAAAGCAGGGGAAAAAGTCAAGGAGGAAGACACAGCTTAGGGGGCAAGATATGAGGGACATGGCATGAATACTTAAACAAAAAAAAAAATAAAAAAGAAAAAAAATCTTTCCCAAAGTCAAAGCCATCAAAATGCAGGCAGGCCATACGCCACCAAGGGCAGGCACATGCAGCAAAGCTTGCCAAAATTGATCCCCACTGAAGGCCAAAACAGAAAAGAACGACCTACAAACACGCTCGAAAGGAGTCAAAATCAAAGGAATTGCAATTGGAGGAGAAAAAATGAAAATTTTGGAAATTTAGTGACTCTAAGAAAATGGCCTGGCAGTATATCATGTGCACTGCAAAGGACCAAAGATGCCAAAACTAAGCTCACAGATGTTGCAAAAGCAGGGGAAAAAGTCAAGGAGGAAGACACAACTTAGGGGGCAAGATATGAGGGACATGGCATGAACACTTCAGAAAACAACCAAAAAAAGAAGAAAATCGTTCCCAAAGTCAAAGCCATCAAAAGGCATGGCCTGCCATCAAGTGCAGGGACATGCACCAAAGATTCCTCTATTGGTCCCCATTGAAATCGCAAGATCCCTTTTCCCTTCCCAAAAGGAAATGAAATTTCGTTTCGGGAAGGGAAAAGGAATCTTGCGGATCCCAAAAGAAAGGCTTACAAACACTCTGGAAAGGAGATAGGATCAAATGAAATGCAATTGAAAAAAGCAGAAAATCGGGAATTTTAGTCTCTTCAAAAAATAGGCTGTGAGGAAATCAGCTGCATTGCAAAGGACCAAAAGGTGCCAAAACTAAGCTCACAGATGTTGCAAAAGCAGGGGAAAAAGTCAAGGAGGAAGACACAACTTAGGGGGCAAGATATGAGGGACATGGCATGAATACTTAAAACAAAAAAGAAAAAAAAACCAAAAAATCTTTCCCAAACTCAAAGCCATCAAAATGCAGGCAGGCCATACGCCAGCAAGTGCAGGCACATGCAGCAAAGCTTGCCAAAATTGATCCCCACTGAAGTCCAAAACAGAAAAGAAGGACCTACAAACACGCTGGAAGGGAGACAACATCAAAGGAATTGCAATTGGAGGAGAAAAAAAGAAAATTTGGGAAATTTAGTGACTCTAAGAAAATGGTCTGGGGTTTTATCAGGTGCATAGCAAAGGACCAAAAGGTGCCAAAACTAAGCTCACAAATGTTGCAAAAGCAGGGGGAAAAAGTCAAGGAGGAAGACACAACTTAGGGGCAAGATATGAGGGACATGGCATGAACACTTCAGAAAACAACCAAAAAAAAGAAATAAATCTTTCCCAAAGTCAAAGCCATCAAAAGGCATGGCCTGCCATGAAGTGCAGGGACATGCAACAAAGATTCCTCTATTGGTCCCCATTGAAATCGCAAGATTCCTTTTCCCTTCCCAAAAGGAAATGAAATTTCCTTTCGGGAAGGGAAAAGGAATCTTGCGAATCCCAAAAGAAAGGCTTACAAACACTCTGGAAAGGAGATAGGATCAAATGAAATGCAATTGAAAAAAGCAGAAAATCGGGAATTTTAGTCTCTTCAAAAAATAGGCTGTGAGGAAATCAGCTGCATTGCAAAGGACCAAAAGGTGCCAAAACGAAGCTCACAGATGTTGCAAAAGCAGGGGAAAAAGTCAAGGAGGAAGACCCAACTTAGGGGGCAAGATGTGAGGGACATGGCATGAATACTTAAAATAATAAAAAAAAAAAGAAGAAAAAATCTTTCCCAAAGTCAAAGCCATCAAAATGCAGGCAGGCCATACGCCACCAAGGGCAGGCACATGCAGCAAAGCTTGCCAAAATTGATCCCCACTGAAGTCCAAAACAGAAAAGAAGGACCTACAAACACGCTGGAATGGAGACAACATCAAAGGAATTGCAATTGGAGGAGAAAAAAAGAAAATTTGGGAAATTTAGTGACTCTAAGAAAATGGTCTGGGGTTTTATCAGGTGCATTGCAAAGGACCAAAAGGCGCCAAAACTAAGCTCACAAATGTTGCAAAAGCAGGGGAAAAAGTCAAGGAGGAAGACACAACTTAGGGGGCAAGATATGAGGGACATGGCATGAACACTTCAGAAAACAACCAAAAAAAGAAAAAAATCTTTCCCCAAGTCAAAGCCATCAAAAGGCATGGCTGCCATCAAGTGCAGGGACATGCACCAAAGATTCCTCTATTGGTCCCCATTGAAATCGCAAGATTCCTTTTCCCTTCCCGAAAGGAAATGAAATTTCCTTTCGGGAAGGGAAAAGGAATCTTGCGAATCCCAAAAGAAAGGCTTACAAACACTCAGGAAAGGAGATAGGATCAAATGAAATGCAATTGAAAAAAGCAGAAAATTGGGAATTTTAGTCTCTTCCAAAAATAGGCTGTGAGGAAATCAGCTGCATTGCAAAGGACCAAAAGGTGGCAAAACTAAGCTCACAGATGTTGCAAAAGCAGGGGAAAAGTCAAGGAGCAAGACACAACTTAGGGGGCAAGATGTGAGGGACATGGCATGAACACTTAAAATAATAAAAAAAAAAAAAAAGAAAAAATCTTTCCCAAAGTCAAAGCCATCAAAATGCAGGCAGGCCATACGCCACCAAGGGCAGGCACATGCAGCAAAGCTTGCCAAAATTGATCCCCACTGAAGGCCAAAAACAGAAAAGAAGGACCTACAAACACGCTGGAATGGAGAACCATCAAAGGAATTGCAATTGCAGGAGAAAAAAGAAAATTTTGGAAATTATTTAGTTGTGGGATCTCAGCCCCTCAGGACTGAGATACAGAGTGCCCGAGACCACCCTTGGGGGGCTCAGGAGTCCTAGAATGTTGCCAGAAGTGCCTGGTGGCTTGACTTTGATCCCACACAGACGACGACGACTGTATGAAATGGGAGGATTTCACCCGAGTGAATGGTGAAAAGATAAGTTAATTAGAGTGTGAGACACAAGGTTTAGGATTTCTGTACAGGGGGGTCTGAAGAAGTAAGATGGAAGAATTGGGGTGTGTCCTGTCCTTCTTCTTCTTGGCGTCCATCTTCTGTGGTGATGGTGGCACTTTGAGATTAGTTGTTACTAAAGGTGCACCGGTTAATAAGAGTATAAGGTATTGGGGAGAAATTGTAAATATTGTATACGTAACTACGAGTATAAAGATAGATGACCGCCCCAAGGGCTCGCAGTGTGCCCATGGCTGGCTTGCTGAGCAGACCTCTGTTGAGCTGAAAGAAAATCTTTTAGATAAACAATTAATAAACACCGAGACCGAGAAAGATCCGAAGTCTCTTCTCGTCTTTTGAAGCGCCAGACTGTCCAAGGCCACCCTGGGCCTTTCCAGGCCACCTAAAACAGCCGAGCGAAAGAAAAGAGAAAACCTGATATTAGTGACTCTAAGAAAATGGCCTGGGGTTTTATCAGGTGCAGTGCAAAGGACAAAAAGGTGCCTAAACTAAGCTCACAGATGTTGCAAAAGCAGGGGAAAAAGTCTAGGAGGAAGACACAACTTAGGGGGCAAGATATGAGGGACATGGCATGAATACTTACAATAATAAAATAAAAAAGAAGAAAAAATCTTTCCCAAACTCAAAGCCATCAAAATGCAGGCAGGCCATACGCCACCAAGGGCAGGCACATGCAGCAAAGCTTGCCAAAATTGATCCCCACTGAAGGCCAAAACAGAAAAGAAGGACCTACAAACACGCTCGAAAGGAGTCAACATCAAAGGAATTGCAATTGGAGGAGAAAAAAGAAAATTTGGGAAATTTAGTGACTCTAAGAAAATGGCCTGGGTTTATATCAGGTGCAGTGCAAAGGACCAAAGATGCCAAAAAAAAGCTCACATATGTTGCAAAAGCAGGGGAAAAAAGTCAAGGAGGAAGACAGAACTTAGGGGGCAAGATATGAGGGACATGGCATGAACACTTCAGAAAACAACCAAAAAAAGAAAAAATCTTTCCCACAGTCAATGCCTTTAAAAGGCATGGCCTGCCATCAAGTGCAGGGACATGCACCAAAGATTCCTCTATTGGTCCCCATTGAAATCGCAAGATTCCTTTTCCCTTCCCAAAAGGAAATGAAATTTCCTTTCGGGAAGGGAAAAGGAATCTTGCGAATCCCAAAAGAAAAGCTTACAAACACTCTGGAAAGGAGATAGGATCAAATGAAATGCAATTGAAAAAAGCAGAAAATCGGGAATATTAGTCTCTTAAAAATAGGCTGTGAGGAAATCAGCTGCATTGCAAAGGACCAAAACGTGCCAAAACTAAGCTCACAGATGTTGCAAAAGCAGGGGAAGAAGTCAAGGAGGAAGACACAACTTAGGGGGCAAGATGTGAGGGACATGGCATGAATACTTACAATAATAAAAAAAAAAAGAAGAAAAAATCTTTCCCAAAGTCAAAGCCATCAAAATGCAGGCAGGCCATACGCCACCAAGGCAGGCACATGCAGCAAAGCTTGTCAAAATTGATCCCCACTGAAGGCCAAAACAGAAAAGAAGGACCTACAAACACGCTGGAAAGGAGTCAACATCAAAGGAATTGCAATTGGAGGAGAAAAAAGAAAATTTTGGAAATTTAGTGACTCTAAGAAAATGTCCTGGGGTTTATATCAGGTGCAAAGCAAAGGACCAAAAGGTGCCAAAACGAAGCTCACAGATGTTGCAAAAGCAGGGGAAAAAGTCAAGGAGGGAAGACCCAACTTAGGGGGCAAGATGTGAGGGGACATGGCATGAATACTTAAAATAATAAAAAAAAAAAGAAGAAAAAATCTTTCCCCAAACTCAAAGCCATCAAAATGCAGGCAGGCCATACGCCACCAAGGGCAGGCACATGCAGCAAAGCTTGCCAAAATTGATCCCCACTGAAGTCCAAAACAGAAAAGAAGGACCTACAAACACGCTGGAATAGAGACAACATCAAAGGAATTGCAATTGGAGGAGAAAAAAAGAAAATTTGGGAAATTTAGTGACTCTAAGAAAATGGTCTGGGGTTTTATCAAGTGCATTGCAAAGGACCAAAAGGCGCCAAAACTAAGCTCACAAATGTTGCAAAAGCAGGGGAAAAAGTCAAGGAGGAAGACAGAACTTAGGGGGCAAGATATGAGGGACATGGCATGAATACTTCAGAAAACAACCAAAAAAAGAAAAAAATCTTTCCCAAAGTCAAAGCCATCAAAAGGCATGGCCTGCCATCAAGTGCAGGGACATGCAACAAAGATTCCTCTATTGGTCCCCATTGAAATCGCAAGATTCCTTTTCCCTTCCCGAAAGGAATGAAATTTCCTTTCGGGAAGGGAAAAGGAATCTTGCGAATCCCAAAAGAAAGGCTTACAAACCACTCAGGAAAGGAGATAGGATCAAATGAAATGCAATTGAAAAAAGCAGAAATCGGGAATTTTAGTCTCTTCAAAAAATAGGCTGTGAGGAAATCAGCTGCATTGCAAAGGACCAAAAGGTGCCAAAACTAAGCTCACAGATGTTGCAAAAGCAGGGCAAAATGTCAAGGAGCAAGACACAGCTTAGGGGGCAAGATATGAGGGACATGGCATGAATACTTACAATAATAAAAAAAAAAAGAAGAAAAAATCTTTCCCAAAGTCAAAGCCATCAAAATGCAGGCAGGCCATACGCCACCAAGGGCAGGCACATGCAGCAAAGCTTGTCAAAATTGATCCCCACTGAAGGCCAAAACAGAAAAGAAGGACCTACAAACACGCTGGAATGGAGTCAACATCAAAGGAATTGCAATTGGAGGAGAAAAAAGAAAATTTTGGAAATTTAGTGACTCTAAGAAAATGGCCTGGGTTTATATCAGGTGCAGTGCAAAGGCCCAAAAGGTGCCAAAACTAAGCTCACAGATGTTGCAAAAGCAGGGGAAAAAGTCAAGGAGCAAGACACAACTTAGGGGGCAAGATGTGAGGGATATGGCATGAACACTTAAAATAATAAAAAAAAAAAAAAAGAAAAAATCTTTCCCAAAGTCAAAGCCATCAAAGTGCAGGCAGGCCATACGCCACCAAGGGCAGGTACATGCAGCAAAGCTTGCCAAATTGATCCCCACTGAAGGCCAAAACAGAAAAGAAGGACCTACAAACACGCTGGAAAGGAGTCAACATCAATGGAATTGCAATTGGAAGAGAAAAAAGTAAATTTTGGAAATTTAATGACTCTAAGAAAATGGCCTGGCAGTATATCATGTGCAGTGCAAAGGACCAAAGATGCCAAAACTAAGCTCACAGATGTTGCAAAAGCAGGGGAAAAAGTCAAGGAGGAAGACCCAACTTAGGGGGCAAGATGTGAGGGACATGGCATGAATACTTAAAATAATAAAAAAAAAAAGAAGAAAAAATCTTTCCCAAACTCAAAGCCATCAAAATGCAGGCAGGCCATACGCCACCAAGGGCAGGCACATGCAGCAAAGCTTGCCAAAATTGATCCCCACTGAAGTCCAAAACAGAAAAGAAGGACCTACAAACACGCTGGAATAGAGACAACATCAAAGGAATTGCAATTGGAGGAGAAAAAAAGAAATTTGGGAAATTTAGTGACTCTAAGAAAATGGTCTGGGGTTTTATCAGGTGCACTGCAAAGGACCAAAGATGCCAAAACTAAGCTCACAGATGTTGCAAAAGCAGGGGAAAAAGTCAAGGAGGAAGACACAACTTAGGGGGCAAGATATGAGGGACATGGCATGAACACTTCAGAAAACAACCAAAAAAAAGAAGAAAATCGTTCCCAAAGTCAAAGCCATCAAAAGGCATGGCCTGCCATCAAGTGCAGGGACATGCAACAAAGATTCCTCTATTGGTCCCCATTGAAATCGCAAGATCCCTTTTCCCTTCCCAAAAGGAAATGAAATTTCCTTTCGGGAAGGGAAAAGGAATCTTGCGGATCCCAAAAGAAAGGCTTACAAACACTCTGGAAAGGAGATAGGATCAAATGAAATGCAATTGAAAAAAGCAGAAAATCGGGAATTTTAGTCTCTTCAAAAAATAGGCTGTGAGGAAATCAGCTGCATTGCAAAGGACCAAAAGGTGCCAAAACTAAGCTCACAGATGTTGCAAAAGCAGGGGAAAAAGTCAAGGAGGAAGACACAACTTAGGGGACAAGATATGAGGGACATGGCATGAATACTTAAAACAAAAAAAGAAAAAAAAAACCAAAAAATCTTTCCCAAACTCAAAGCCATCAAATGCAGGCAGGCCATACGCCAGCAAGTGCAGGCACATGCAGCAAAGCTTGCCAAAATTGATCCCCACTGAAGTCCAAAACAGAAAAGAAGGACCTACAAACACGCTGGAATGGAGACAACATCAAAGGAATTGCAATTGGAGGAGAAAAAAAGAAAATTTGGGAAATTTAGTGACTCTAAGAAAATGGTCTGGGGTTTTATCAGGTGCATTGCAAAGGACCAAAAGGCGCCAATACTAAGCTCACAAATGTTGCAAAAGCAGGGGAAAACGTCAAGGAGGAAGACACAACTTAGGGGGCAAGATATGAGGGACATGGCATGAACACTTCAGAAAACAACCAAAAAAAGAAAAAAATCTTTCCCAAAGTCAAAGCCATCAAAAGGCATGGCCTGCCATCAAGTGCAGGGACATGCACCAAAGATTCCTCTATTGGTCCCCATTGAAATCGCAAGATTCCTTTTCCCTTCCCAAAAGGAAATGAAATTTCCTTTCGGGAAGGGAAAAGGAATCTTGCGAATCCCAAAAGAAAGGCTTACAAAACACTCAGGAAAGGAGATAGGATCAAATGAAATGCAATTGAAAAAAGCAGAAAATTGGGAATTTTAGTCTCTTCAAAAAATAGGCTGTGAGGAAATCAGCTGCATTGCAAAGGACCAAAAGGTGGCAAAACTAAGCTCACAGATGTTGCAAAAGCAGGGGAAAAAGTCAAGGAGCAAGACACAACTTAGGGGGCAAGATGTGAGGGACATGGCATGAACACTTAAAATAATAAAAAAAAAAAAAAAAGAAAAAATCTTTCCCAAAGTCAAAGCCATCAAAATGCAGGCAGGCCATGTGCCACCAAGGGCAGGCACATGCAGCAAAGCTTGCCAAAATTGATCCCCACTGAAGGCCAAAACAGAAAAGAAGGACCTACAAACACGCTGGAATGGAGAACCATCAAAGGAATTGCAATTGCAGGAGAAAAAAGAAAATTTGGGAAATTTAGTGACTCTAAGAAAATGGCCTGGGGTTTTATCAGGTGCAGTGCAAAGGACAAAAAGGTGCCAAAACTAAGCTCACAGATGTTGCAAAAGCAGGGGAAAAAGTCTAGGAGGAAGACACAACTTAGGGGGCAAGATATGAGGGACATGGCATGAATACTTACAATAATAAAATAAAAAAGAAGAAAAAATCTTTCCCAAAGTCAAAGCCATCAAAATGCAGGCAGGCCATACGCCACCAAGGGCAGGCACATGCAGCAAAGCTTGCCAAAATTGATCCCCACTGAAGGCCAAAACAGAAAAGAAGGGACCTACAAACACGCTGGAAAGGAGTCAACATCAAAGGAATTGCAATTGGAGGAGAAAAAAGAAAATTTTGGAAATTTAGTGACTCTAAGAAAATGGCCTGGGTTTATATCAGGTGCAGTGCAAAGGACCAAAAGGTGCCAAAACTAAGCTCACAGATGTTGCAAAAGCAGGGGAAAAAGTCAAGGAGGAAGACACAACTTAGGGGGCAAGATAGAGGGACATGGCATGAATACTTAAAAACAAAAAAGAAAAAAAAAAAGAAAAAATCTTTCTCAAAGTCAAAGCCATCAAAATGCAGGCAGGCCATAGGCCACCAAGGGCAGGCAGATGCAGCAAAGCTTGCCAAAATTGATCCCCCACTGAAGTCCAAAACAGAAAAGAAGGACCTACAAACACGCTGGAAAGGAGTCAACATCAAAGGAATTGCAATTGGAAGAGAAAAAAGTAAAATTTGGAAATTTAATGACTCTAAGAAAATGGCCTGGGTTTATATCAGGTGCAGTGCAAAGGACCAAAAGGTGCCAAAACTAAGCTCACAGTTGTTGCAAAAGCAGGGGAAAAAGTCAAGGAGGAAGACACAACTTAGGGGGCAAGATGTGAGGGACATGGCATGAATACTTAAAATAATAAAAAAAAAAAAAGAAAAAATCTTTCCCAAAGTCAAAGCCATCAAAATGCAGGCAGGCCATACGCCACAAAGGGCAGGCACATGCAGCAAAGCTTGCCAAAATTGATCCCCACTGAAGGCCAAAACAGAAAAAAAGGAACTACAAACACGCTGGAAAGGAGTCAACATCAAAGGAATTGCAATTGGAGGAGAAAAAAGAAAATTTTGGAAATTTAGTGACTCTAAGAAAATGGCCTGGGTTTATATCAGGTGCAGTGCAAAGGACCAAAAGGTGCCAAAACTAAGCTCACAGATGTTGCAAAAGCAGGGGAAAAAGTCAGGGAGGAAGACACAACTTAGGGGGCAAGATGTGAGGGACATGGCATGAATACTTAAAATTATAAAAAAAATAAAAGAAAAAATCTTTCCCAAAGTCAAAGCCATCAAAATGCAGGCAGGCCATACGCCACCAAGGGCAGGCACATGCAGCAAAGCTTGCCAAAATTGATCCCCACTGAAGGCCAAAACAGAAAAGAAGGACCTACAAAACACGCTGGAATGTAGACAACATCAAAGGAATTGCAATTGGAGGAGAAAAAAAGAAAATTTGGGAAATTTATTGACTCTAAGAAAACGGCCTGGCAGTATATCATGTGCAGTGCAAAGGACCAAAGATGCCAAAACTAAGCTCACATATGTTGCAAAAGCAGGGGAAAAAGTCAAGGAGGAAGACAGAACTTAGGGGGCAAGATATGAGGGACATGGCATGAACACTTCAGAAAACAACCAAAAAAAGAAAAAAATCTTTCCCAAAGTCAATGCCTTTAAAAGGCATGGCCTGCCATCAAGTGCAGGGACATGCACCAAAGATTCCTCTATTGGTCCCCATTGAAATCGCAAGATTCCTTTTCCCTTCCCAAAAGGAAATGAAATTTCCTTTCGGGAAGGGAAAAGGAATCTTGCGAATCCCAAAAGAAAAGCTTACAAACACTCTGGAAAGGAGATAGGATCAAATGAAATGCAATTGAAAAAAGCAGAAAATCGGGAATTTTAGTCACTTAAAAAATAGGCTGTGAGGAAATCAGCTGCATTGCAAAGGACCAAAACGTGCCAAAACTAAGCTCACCAGATGTTGCAAAAGCAGGGGAAGAAGTCAAGGAGGAAGACACAACTTAGGGGGCAAGATGTGAGGGACATGGCATGAATACTTACAATAATAAAAAAAAAAAGAAGAAAAAATCTTTCCCAAAGTCAAAGCCATCAAAATGCAGGCAGGCCATACGCCACCAAGGGCAGGCACATGCAGCAAAGCTTGTCAAAATTGATCCCCACTGAAGGCCAAAACAGAAAAGAAGGACCTACAAACACGCTGGAAAGGAGTCAACATCAAAGGAATTGCAATTGGAGGAGAAAAAAGAAAATTTTGGAAATTTAGTGACTCTAAGAAAATGGCCTGGGTTTATATCAGGTGCAGTGCAAAGGACCAAAAGGTGCCAAAACTAAGCTCACAGATGTTGCAAAAGCAGGGGAAAAAGTCAAGGAGGAAGACCCAACTTAGGGGGCAAGATGTGAGGGACATGGCATGAATACTTAAAATAATAAACAAAAAAAAGAAGAAAAAATCTTTCCCAAACTCAAAGCCATCAAAATGCAGGCAGGCCATACGCCACCAAGGGCAGGCACATGCAGCAAAGCTTGCCAAAATTGATCCCCACTGAAGTCCAAAACAGAAAAGAAGGACCTATAAACACGCTGGAATAGAGACAACATCAAAGGAATTGCAATTGGAGGAGAAAAAAAGAAAATTTGGGAAATTTAGTGACTCTAAGAAAATGGTCTGGGGTTTTATCAGGTGCATTGCAAAGGACCAAAAGGCGCCAAAACTAAGCTCACAAATGTTGCAAAAGCAGGGGAAAAAGTCAAGGAGGAAGACACAACTTAGGGGGCAAGATATGAGGGACATGGCATGAAACACTTCAGAAAACAACCAAAAAAAGAAGAAAATCGTTCCCAAAGTCAAAGCCATCAAAAGGCATGGCCTGCCATCAAGTGCAGGGACATGCACCAAAGATTCCTCTATTGGTCCCCATTGAAATCGCA
>JAKDEW010001091.1:0-57876 GCA_021963965.1 Artemisiospiza belli | reverse complement strand
ACAAACACGCTGGAATGGAGACAACATGAAAGGAATTCAATTTCTATGAGAAAAAAAGGAAAATTGGGGTAAGTTAGTGATTCTAAGAAAATGGCCTGGGTTTATATCAGGTGCAGTGCAAAGGACCAAAAGGTGCCAAAACTAAGCTCACAGATGTTGCAAAAGCAGGGGAAAAAGTCAAGGAGGAAGACACAACTTAGGGGGCAAGATGTGAGGGACATGGCATGAATACTTAAAATAATAAAAAAAAAAAAAAAAGAAAAAATCTTTCCCAAAGTCAAAGCCATCAAAATGCAGGCAGGCCATACGCCAGCAAGTGCAGGCACATGCAGCAAAGCTTGCCAAAATTGATCCCCACTGAAGGCCAAAATAGAAAAGAAGGACTTACAAACACGCTGGAATGGAGACACCATCAAAGGATTTGCAATTGGAGGAGAAAAAAAGAAAATTTGGGAAATTTATGACTCTTAGAAAGTGGCCTGGGGTTTATATCAGGTGCAGTGCAAAGGACCAAAAGATGCAAAAACTAAGCTCACAGATGTTGCAAAAGCAGGGGAAAAAGTCAAGGAGGAAGACACAACTTAGGGGGCAAGATATGAGGGATATGGCATGAATACTTAAAACAAAAAAAAAAAAAAAAGAAAAAATCTTTCCCAAAGTCAAAGCCATCAAAATGCAGGCAGGCCATACACCACCAAGGGCAGGCACATGCAGCAAAGCTTGCCAAAATTGATCCCCACTGAAGGCCAAAACAGAAAAGAAGGACCTACAAACACGCTGGAATGGAGACACCATCAAAGGAATTGCAATTGGAGGAGAAAAAAAGAAAATTTGGGAAATTTAATGACTCTTAGAAAGTGGCCTGGTGTTTTATCAGGTGCAGTGCAAAGGACCAAAAGGTGCCAAAACTAAGCTCACAGATGTTGCAAAAGCAGGGGAAAAAGACAAGGAGGAAGACACAACTTAGGGGGCAAGATGTGAGGGACATGGCATGAACACTTCAGAAAACAACCAAAAAAAGGAAAAAATCTTTCCCAAAGTCAAAGCCATCAAAAGGCATGGCCTGCCATCAAGTGCAGGGACATGCACCAAAGATTCCTCTATTGGTCCCCATTGAAATCGCAAGATTCCTTTTCCCTTCCCGAAAGGAAATGAAATTTCCTTTCGGGAAGGGAAAAGGAATCTTGCGAATCCCAAAAGAAAGGCTTACAAACACTCTGGAAAGGAGATAGGTTCAAATGAAATGCAATTGAAAAAAGCAGAAAATCGGGAATTTTAGTCTCTTCAAAAAACAGGCTCTGAGGAAATCAGCTGCATTGCAAAGGACCAAAAGGTGCCAAAACAAAGCTCACAGATGTTGCAAAAGCAGGGGAAAAAGTGAAGGGGGAAGACACAACTTAGGGGGCAAGATGTGAGGGACATGGCATGAATACTTAAAATAATAAAAAAAAAAAGAAAAAATATTTCCCAAAGTCAAAGCCATCAAAATGCAGGCAGGCCATACGCCAGCAAGTGCAGGCACATGCAGCAAAGTTTGCCAAAATTGATCCCCACTGAAGGCCAAAACAGAAAAGAAGGACTTACAAACACGCTGGAATGGAGACAACATCAAAGGAATTGCAATTGGAGGCGAAAAAAAGAACATTTGGGAAATTTAGTGAGTCTAAGAAAATGGCCTGGGTTTATATCAGGTGCAGTGCAAAGGACCAAAAGGTGCCAAAACTAAGCTCACAGATGTTGCAAAAGCAGGGGAAAAAGTCAAGGAGGAAGACAACTTAGGGAGCAAGATATGAGGGACATGGCATGAATACTTAAAACAAAAAAAAAAAAAAAAAAAAAAATAAGAAAAAAAACTTTCCCAAAGTCAAAGCCATCAAAATGCCGGCAGGCCATACGCCACCAAGGGCAGGCACATGCAGCAAAGCTTGCCAAAATTGATCCCCACTGAAGGCCAAAACAGAAAAGAAGGACTTACAAACACGCTGGAATGGAGACAACATGAAAGGAATACAATTTCTATGAGAAAAAAAGAAAATTTGGGAAATTTAGTGATTCTAAGAAAATGGCCTGGGTTTATATCAGGTGCAGTGCAAAGGACCAAAAGGTGCCAAAACTAAGCTCACAGATGTTGCAAAAGCAGGGGAAAAAGTCAAGGAGGAAGACACAACTTAGGGGGCAAGATGTGAGGGACATGGCATGAATACTTAAAATAATAAAAAAAAAAAGAAAAAAATCTTCCCCAAAGTCAAAGCCATCAAAATGCAGGCAGGCCATACCCCACCAAGGGCAGGCACATGCAGAAAAGCTTGCCAAAATTGATCCCCACTGAAGGCCAAAACAGAAAAGAAGGACTTACAATCACGCTGGAATGGAGACACCATCAAAGGAATTCAATTTCTATGAGAAAAAAAGAAAATTTGGGAAAGTTAGTGATTCTAAGAAAGTGGCCTGGGTTTATATCAGGTGCAGTGCAAAGGACCAAAAGGTGCCAAAACTAAGCTCACAGATGTTGCAAAAGCAGGGGAAAAAGTCAAGGAGGAAGACACAACTTAGGGGGCAAGATGTGAGGGAAATGGCATGAACACTTCCGAAAACAACCAAAAAAAGAAAAAAATCTTTCCCAAAGTCAAAGCCATCAAAAGGCATGGCCTGCCATCAAGTGCAGGGACATGCACCAAAGATTCCTCTATTGGTCCCCATTGAAATCGCAAGATTCCTTTTCCCTTCCCGAAAGGAAATGAAATTTCCTTTCGGGAAGGGAAAAGGAATCTTGCGAATCCCAAAAGAAAGGCTTACAAACACTCTGGAAAGGAGATAGGTTCAAATGAAATGCAATTGAAAAAAGCAGAAAATCGGGAATTTTAGTCTCTTCATAAAATAGGCTGTGAGGAAATCAGCTGCATTGCAAAGGACCAAAAGGTGCCAAAACTAAGCTCACAGATGTTGCAAAAGCAGGGGAAAAAGTCAAGGAGGAAGACACAACTTAGGGGGCAAGATGTGAGGGACATGGCATGAATACTTAAAATAATAAAAAAAAAAAAAAAAGAAAAAATCTTTCCCAAATTCAAAGCCATCAAAATGCAGGCAGGCCATACGCCAGCAAGTGCAGGCACATGCAGCAAAGCTTGCCAAAATTGATCCCCACTGAAGGCCAAAACAGAAAAGAAGGACTTACAAACACGCTGGAATGGAGACACCATCAAAGGATTTGCAATTGGAGGAGAAAAAAAGAAAATTTGGGAAATTTATGACTCTTAGAAAGTGGCCTGGGGTTTATATCAGGTGCAGTGCAAAGGACCAAAAGATGCAAAAACTAAGCTCACAGATGTTGCAAAAGCAGGGGAAAAAGTCAAGGAGGAAGACACAACTTAGGGGGCAAGATATGAGGGATATGGCATGAATACTTAAAATAATAAAAAAAAACAAAAGAAAAAATCTTTCCCAAAGTCAAAGCCATCAAAATGCAGGCAGGCCATACACCACCAAGGGCAGGCACATGCAGCAAAGCTTGCCAAAATTGATCCCCACTGAAGGCCAAAACAGAAAAGAAGGACTTACAAACACGCTGGAATGGAGACAGCATCAAAGGAATTGCAATTGGAGGAGAAAGAAAAAAATTGGGAAATTTAGTGACTCTAAGAAAATGGCCTGGGTTTATATCAGGTGCAGTGCAAAGGACCAAAAGGTGCCAAAACTAAGCTCACAGATGTTGCAAAAGCAGGGGAAAAAGTCAAGGAGGAAGACACAACTTAGGGGGCAAGATATGAGGGACATGGCATGAATAGTTAAAATAATAAAAAAAAAAAAAGAAAAAATCTTTCCCAAAGTCAAAGCCATCAAAATCCAGGCAGGCCATACGCCACCAAGGGCAGGCACATGCAGCAAAGTTTGCCAAAATTGATCCCAACTGAAGGCCAAAACAGAAAAGAAGGACCTACAAACACGCTGGAAAGGTGTCAACATCAAAGGAATTGCAATTGGAGGAGATAAAAAGAAAATTTGGGAAATTTAGTGAGTCTAAGAAAATGGCCTGGGTTTATATCAGGTGCAGTGCAAAGGACCAAAAGGTGCCAAAACTAAGCTCACAGATGTTGCAAAAGCAGGGGAAAAAGTGAAGGAGGAAGACAGAACTTAGGGAGCAAGATATGAGGGACATGGCAAGAATCCTTAAAATAATAAAAAAAAAAAAAAAGAAAAAATCTTTCCCAAAGTCAAAGCCATCAAAATGCAAGCAGGCCATACACCACCAAGGGCAGGCACATGCAGCAAAGCTTGCCAAAATTGATCCCCACTGAAGGCCAAAACAGAAAAGAAGGACTTACAAACACGCTGGAATGGAGACACCATCAAAGGATTTGCAATTGGAGGAGAAAAAAAGAAAATTTGGGAAATTTATGACTCTTAGAAAGTGGCCTGGGGTTTATATCAGGTGCAGTGCAAAGGACCAAAAGATGCAAAAACTAAGCTCACAGATGTTGCAAAAGCAGGGGAAAAAGTCAAGGAGGAAGACACAACTTAGGGGGCAAGATATGAGGGATATGGCATGAATACTTAAAACAAAAAAAAAAAAAAAAGAAAAAATCTTTCCCAAAGTCAAAGCCATCAAAATGCAGGCAGGCCATACACCACCAAGGGCAGGCACATGCAGCAAAGCTTGCCAAAATTGATCCCCACTGAAGGCCAAAACAGAAAAGAAGGACCTACAAACACGCTGGAATGGAGACACCATCAAAGGAATTGCAATTGGAGGAGAAAAAAAGAAAATTTGGGAAATTTAATGACTCTTAGAAAGTGGCCTGGTGTTTTATCAGGTGCAGTGCAAAGGACCAAAAGGTGCCAAAACTAAGCTCACAGATGTTGCAAAAGCAGGGGAAAAAGACAAGGAGGAAGACACAACTTAGGGGGCAAGATGTGAGGGACATGGCATGAACACTTCCGAAAACAACCAAAAAAAGAAAAAAATCTTTCCCAAAGTCAAAGCCATCAAAAGGCATGGCCTGCCATCAAGTGCAGGGACATGCACCAAAGATTCCTCTATTGGTCCCCATTGAAATCGCAAGATTCCTTTTCCCTTCCCGAAAGGAAATGAAATTTCCTTTCGGGAAGGGAAAAGGAATCTTGCGAATCCCAAAAGAAAGGCTTACAAACACTCTGGAAAGGAGATAGGTTCAAATGAAATGCAATTGAAAAAAGCAGAAAATCGGGAATTTTAGTCTCTTAAAAAACAGGCTCTGAGGAAATCAGCTGCATTGCAAAGGACCAAAAGGTGCCAAAACAAAGCTCACAGATGTTGCAAAAGCAGGGGAAAAAGTGAAGGGGGAAGACACAACTTAGGGGGCAAGATGTGAGGGACATGGCATGAATACTTAAAATAATAAAAAAAAAAAGAAAAAATATTTCCCAAAGTCAAAGCCATCAAAATGCAGGCAGGCCATACGCCAGCAAGTGCAGGCACATGCAGCAAAGTTTGCCAAAATTGATCCCCACTGAAGGCCAAAACAGAAAAGAAGGACTTACAAACACACTGGAATGGAGACAACATCAAAGGAATTGCAATTGGAGGCGAAAAAAAGAACATTTGGGAAATTTAGTGAGTCTAAGAAAATGGCCTGGGTTTATATCAGGTGCAGTGCAAAGGACCAAAAGGTGCCAAAACTAAGCTCACAGATGTTGCAAAAGCAGGGGAAAAAGTCAAGGAGGAAGACAACTTAGGGAGCAAGATATGAGGGACATGGCATGAATACTTAAAACAAAAAAAAAAAAAAAAAAAAAAAAAAAGAAAAAAAACTTTCCCAAAGTCAAAGCCATCAAAATGCCGGCAGGCCATACGCCACCAAGGGCAGGCACATGCAGCAAAGCTTGCCAAAATTGATCCCCACTGAAGGCCAAAACAGAAAAGAAGGACTTACAAACACGCTGGAATGGAGACAACATGAAAGGAATACAATTTCTATGAGAAAAAAAGAAAATTTGGGAAATTTAGTGATTCTAAGAAAATGGCCTGGGTTTATATCAGGTGCAGTGCAAAGGACCAAAAGGTGCCAAAACTAAGCTCACAGATGTTGCAAAAGCAGGGGAAAAAGTCAAGGAGGAAGACACAACTTAGGGGGCAAGATGTGAGGGACATGGCATGAATACTTAAAATAATAAAAAAAAAAAGAAAAAAATCTTCCCCAAAGTCAAAGCCATCAAAATGCAGGCAGGCCATACCCCACCAAGGGCAGGCACATGCAGAAAAGCTTGCCAAAATTGATCCCCACTGAAGGCCAAAACAGAAAAGAAGGACTTACAATCACGCTGGAATGGAGACACCATCAAAGGAATTCAATTTCTATGAGAAAAAAAGAAAATTTGGGAAAGTTATGACTCTTAGAAAGTGGCCTGGGGTTTATATCAGGTGCAGTGCAAAGGACCAAAAGGTGCCAAAACTAAGCTCACAGATGTTGCAAAAGCAGGGGAAAAAGACAAGGAGGAAGACACAACTTAGGGGGCAAGATGTGAGGGACATGGCATGAACACTTCCGAAAACAACCAAAAAAAGAAAAAAATCTTTCCCAAAGTCAAAGCCATCAAAAGGCATGGCCTGCCATCAAGTGCAGGGACATGCACCAAAGATTCCTCTATTGGTCCCCATTGAAATCGCAAGATTCCTTTTCCCTTCCCGAAAGGAAATGAAATTTCCTTTCGGGAAGGGAAAAGGAATCTTGCGAATCCCAAAAGAAAGGCTTACAAACACTCTGGAAAGGAGATAGGTTCAAATGAAATGCAATTGAAAAAAGCAGAAAATCGGGAATTTTAGTCTCTTCATAAAATAGGCTGTGAGGAAATCAGCTGCATTGCAAAGGACCAAAAGGTGCCAAAACTAAGCTCACAGATGTTGCAAAAGCAGGGGAAAAAGTCAAGGAGGAAGACACAACTTAGGGGGCAAGATGTGAGGGACATGGCATGAATACTTAAAATAATAAAAAAAAAAAAAAAAAGAAAAAATCTTTCCCAAATTCAAAGCCATCAAAATGCAGGCAGGCCATACGCCAGCAAGTGCAGGCACATGCAGCAAAGCTTGCCAAAATTGATCCCCACTGAAGGCCAAAACAGAAAAGAAGGACTTACAAACACGCTGGAATGGAGACACCATCAAAGGATTTGCAATTGGAGGAGAAAAAAAGAAAATTTGGGAAATTTATGACTCTTAGAAAGTGGCCTGGGGTTTATATCAGGTGCAGTGCAAAGGACCAAAAGATGCAAAAACTAAGCTCACAGATGTTGCAAAAGCAGGGGAAAAAGTCAAGGAGGAAGACACAACTTAGGGGGCAAGATATGAGGGATATGGCATGAATACTTAAAATAATAAAAAAAAACAAAAGAAAAAATCTTTCCCAAAGTCAAAGCCATCAAAATGCAGGCAGGCCATACACCACCAAGGGCAGGCACATGCAGCAAAGCTTGCCAAAATTGATCCCCACTGAAGGCCAAAACAGAAAAGAAGGACTTACAAACACGCTGGAATGGAGACAGCATCAAAGGAATTGCAATTGGAGGAGAAAGAAAAAAATTGGGAAATTTAGTGACTCTAAGAAAATGGCCTGGGTTTATATCAGGTGCAGTGCAAAGGACCAAAAGGTGCCAAAACTAAGCTCACAGATGTTGCAAAAGCAGGGGAAAAAGTCAAGGAGGAAGACACAACTTAGGGGGCAAGATATGAGGGACATGGCATGAATAGTTAAAATAATAAAAAAAAAAAAAGAAAAAATCTTTCCCAAAGTCAAAGCCATCAAAATCCAGGCAGGCCATACGCCACCAAGGGCAGGCACATGCAGCAAAGTTTGCCAAAATTGATCCCAACTGAAGGCCAAAACAGAAAAGAAGGACCTACAAACACGCTGGAAAGGTGTCAACATCAAAGGAATTGCAATTGGAGGAGATAAAAAGAAAATTTGGGAAATTTAGTGAGTCTAAGAAAATGGCCTGGGTTTATATCAGGTGCAGTGCAAAGGACCAAAAGGTGCCAAAACTAAGCTCACAGATGTTGCAAAAGCAGGGGAAAAAGTGAAGGAGGAAGACAGAACTTAGGGAGCAAGATATGAGGGACATGGCAAGAATCCTTAAAATAATAAAAAAAAAAAAAAGAAAAAATCTTTCCCAAAGTCAAAGCCATCAAAATGCAAGCAGGCCATACACCACCAAGGGCAGGCACATGCAGCAAAGCTTGCCAAAATTGATCCCCACTGAAGGCCAAAACAGAAAAGAAGGACTTACAAACACGCTGGAATGGAGACAACATGAAAGGAATTCAATTTCTATGAGAAAAAAAGGAAAATTGGGGTAAGTTAGTGATTCTAAGAAAATGGCCTGGGTTTATATCAGGTGCAGTGCAAAGGACCAAAAGGTGCCAAAACTAAGCTCACAGATGTTGCAAAAGCAGGGGAAAAAGTCAAGGAGGAAGACACAACTTAGGGGGCAAGATGTGAGGGACATGGCATGAATACTTAAAATAATAAAAAAAAAAAAAAAAGAAAAAAAACTTTCCCAAAGTCAAAGCCATCAAAATGCAGGCAGGCCATACGCCAGCAAGTGCAGGCACATGCAGCAAAGCTTGCCAAAATTGATCCCCACTGAAGGCCAAAATAGAAAAGAAGGACTTACAAACACGCTGGAATGGAGACACCATCAAAGGAATTGCAATTGGAGGAGAAAAAAAGAAAATTTGGGAAATTTATGACTCTTAGAAAGTGTCCTGGGGTTTATATCAGGTGCAGTGCAAAGGACCAAAAGATGCAAAAACTAAGCTCACAGATGTTGCAAAAGCAGGGGAAAAAGTCAAGGAGGAAGACACAACTTAGGGGGCAAGATATGAGGGATATGGCATGAATACTTAAAACAAAAAAAAAAAAAAAAGAAAAAATCTTTCCCAAAGTCAAAGCCATCAAAATGCAGGCAGGCCATACACCACCAAGGGCAGGCACATGCAGCAAAGCTTGCCAAAATTGATCCCCACTGAAGGCCAAAACAGAAAAGAAGGACCTACAAACACGCTGGAATGGAGACACCATCAAAGGAATTGCAATTGGAGGAGAAAAAAAGAAAATTTGGGAAATTTAATGACTCTTAGAAAGTGGCCTGGTGTTTTATCAGGTGCAGTGCAAAGGACCAAAAGGTGCCAAAACTAAGCTCACAGATGTTGCAAAAGCAGGGGAAAAAGACAAGGAGGAAGACACAACTTACGGGGCAAGATGTGAGGGACATGGCATGAACACTTCAGAAAACAACCAAAAAAAGGAAAAAATCTTTCCCAAAGTCAAAGCCATCAAAAGGCATGGCCTGCCATCAAGTGCAGGGACATGCACCAAAGATTCCTCTATTGGTCCCCATTGAAATCGCAAGATTCCTTTTCCCTTCCCGAAAGGAAATGAAATTTCCTTTCGGGAAGGGAAAAGGAATCTTGCGAATCCCAAAAGAAAGGCTTACAAACACTCTGGAAAGGAGATAGGTTCAAATGAAATGCAATTGAAAAAAGCAGAAAATCGGGAATTTTAGTCTCTTCAAAAAACAGGCTCTGAGGAAATCAGCTGCATTGCAAAGGACCAAAAGGTGCCAAAACAAAGCTCACAGATGTTGCAAAAGCAGGGCAAAAAGTGAAGGGGGAAGACACAACTTAGGGGGCAAGATGTGAGGGACATGGCATGAATACTTAAAATAATAAAAAAAAAAAGAAAAAATCTTTCCCAAAGTCAAAGCCATCAAAATGCAGGCAGGCCATACGCCAGCAAGTGCAGGCACATGCAGCAAAGTTTGCCAAAATTGATCCCCACTGAAGGCCAAAACAGAAAAGAAGGACTTACAAACACGCTGGAATGGAGACAACATCAAAGGAATTGCAATTGGAGGCGAAAAAAAGAACATTTGGGAAATTTAGTGAGTCTAAGAAAATGGCCTGGGTTTATATCAGGTGCAGTGCAAAGGACCAAAAGGTGCCAAAACTAAGCTCACAGATGTTGCAAAAGCAGGGGAAAAAGTCAAGGAGGAAGACAACTTAGGGAGCAAGATATGAGGGACATGGCATGAATACTTAAAACAAAAAAAAAAAAAAAAAAAAAAATAAGAAAAAAATCTTTCCCAAAGTCAAAGCCATCAAAATGCCGGCAGGCCATACGCCACCAAGGGCAGGCACATGCAGCAAAGCTTGCCAAAATTGATCCCCACTGAAGGCCAAAACAGAAAAGAAGGACTTACAAACACGCTGGAATGGAGACAACATGAAAGGAATACAATTTCTATGAGAAAAAAAGAAAATTTGGGAAATTTAGTGATTCTAAGAAAATGGCCTGGGTTTATATCAGGTGCAGTGCAAAGGACCAAAAGGTGCCAAAACTAAGCTCACAGATGTTGCAAAAGCAGGGGAAAAAGTCAAGGAGGAAGACACAACTTAGGGGGCAAGATGTGAGGGACATGGCATGAATACTTAAAATAATAAAAAAAAAAAGAAAAAAATCTTCCCCAAAGTCAAAGCCATCAAAATGCAGGCAGGCCATACCCCACCAAGGGCAGGCACATGCAGAAAAGCTTGCCAAAATTGATCCCCACTGAAGGCCAAAACAGAAAAGAAGGACTTACAATCACGCTGGAATGGAGACACCATCAAAGGAATTCAATTTCTATGAGAAAAAAAGAAAATTTGGGAAAGTTAGTGATTCTAAGAAAGTGGCCTGGGTTTATATCAGGTGCAGTGCAAAGGACCAAAAGGTGCCAAAACTAAGCTCACAGATGTTGCAAAAGCAGGGGAAAAAGTCAAGGAGGAAGACACAACTTAGGGGGCAAGATGTGAGGGACATGGCATGAACACTTCCGAAAACAACCAAAAAAAGAAAAAAATCTTTCCCAAAGTCAAAGCCATCAAACGCCATGGCCTGCCATCAAGTGCAGGGACATGCACCAAAGATTCCTCTATTGGTCCCCATTGAAATCGCAAGATTCCTTTTCCCTTCCCGAAAGGAAATGAAATTTCCTTTCGGGAAGGGAAAAGGAATCTTGCGAATCCCAAAAGAAAGGCTTACAAACACTCTGGAAAGGAGATAGGTTCAAATGAAATGCAATTGAAAAAAGCAGAAAATCGGGAATTTTAGTCTCTTCATAAAATAGGCTGTGAGGAAATCAGCTGCATTGCAAAGGACCAAAAGGTGCCAAAACTAAGCTCACAGATGTTGCAAAAGCAGGGGAAAAAGTCAAGGAGGAAGACACAACTTAGGGGGCAAGATGTGAGGGACATGGCATGAATACTTAAAATAATAAAAAAAAAAAAAAAAGAAAAAATCTTTCCCAAATTCAAAGCCATCAAAATGCAGGCAGGCCATACGCCAGCAAGTGCAGGCACATGCAGCAAAGCTTGCCTAAATTGATCCCCACTGAAGGCCAAATCAGAAAAGAAGGACTTACAAACACGCTGGAATGGAGACACCATCAAAGGATTTGCAATTGGAGGAGAAAAAAAGAAAATTTGGGAAATTTATGACTCTTAGAAAGTGGCCTGGGGTTTATATCAGGTGCAGTGCAAAGGACCAAAAGATGCAAAAACTAAGCTCACAGATGTTGCAAAAGCAGGGGAAAAAGTCAAGGAGGAAGACACAACTTAGGGGGCAAGATATGAGGGATATGGCATGAATACTTAAAACAAAAAAAAAAAAAAAAAAAGAAAAAATCTTTCCCAAAGTCAAAGCCATCAAAATGCAGGCAGGCCATACACCACCAAGGGCAGGCACATGCAGCAAAGCTTGCCAAAATTGATCCCCACTGAAGGCCAAAACAGAAAAGAAGGACCTACAAACACGCTGGAATGGAGACACCATCAAAGGAATTGCAATTGGAGGAGAAAAAAAGAAAATTTGGGAAATTTAGTGACTCTAAGAAAATGGCCTGGGTTTATATCAGGTGCAGTGCAAAGGACCAAAAGGTGCCAAAACTAAGCTCACAGATGTTGCAGAAGCAGGGGAAAAAGACAAGGAGGAAGACACAACTTAGGGGGCAAGATATGAGGGACATGGCATGAATACTTAAAATAATAAAAAAAAACAAAAGAAAAAATCTTTCCCAAAGTCAAAGCCATCAAAATGCAGGCAGGCCATACACCACCAAGGGCAGGCACATGCAGCAAAGCTTGCCAAAATTGATCCCCACTGAAGGCCAAAACAGAAAAGAAGGACTTACAAACACGCTGGAATGGAGACAGCATCAAAGGAATTGCAATTGGAGGAGAAAGAAAAAAATTGGGAAATTTAGTGACTCTAAGAAAATGGCCTGGGTTTATATCAGGTGCAGTGCAAAGGACCAAAAGGTGCCAAAACTAAGCTCACAGATGTTGCAAAAGCAGGGGAAAAAGTCAAGGAGGAAGACACAACTTAGGGAGCAAGATATGAGGGACATGGCATGAATACTTAAAATAATAAAAAAAAAAAGAAAAAAATCTTCCCCAAAGTCAAAGCCATCAAAATGCAGGCAGGCCATACACCACCAAGGGCAGGCACATGCAGCAAAGCTTGCCAAAATTGATCCCCACTGAAGGCCAAAACAGAAAAGAAGGACGTACAAACACGCTGGAATGGAGACACCATCAAAGGAATTGCAATTGGAGGAGAAAAAAAGAAAATTTGGGAAATTTAATGACTCTAAGAAAGTGGCCTGGGGTTTTATCAGGTGCAGTGCAAAGGACCAAAAGGTGCCAAAACTAAGCTCACAGATGTTGCAAAAGCAGGGTAAAAAGTCAAGGAGGAAGACACAACTTAGGGGGCAAGATATGAGGGACATGGCATGAACACTTCAGAAAACAACCAAAAAAAGAAAAAAATCTTTCCCAAAGTCAAAGCCATTAAAATGCAGGCAGGCCATATGCCAGCAAGTGCAGGCACATGCAGCAAAGCTTGCCAAAATTGATCCCCACTGAAAGCCAAAACAGAAAAGAAGGACTTACAATCACGCTGGAATGGAGACAACATGAAAGGAATTCAATTTCTATGAGAAAAAAAGAAAATTTGGGAAAGTTAGTGATTCTAAGAAAATGGCCTGGGTTTATATCAGGTGCAGTGCAAAGGACCAAAAGGTGCCAAAACTAAGTTCACAGATGTTGCAAAAGCAGGGGAAAAAGACAAGGAGGAAGACACAACTTAGGGGGCAAGATGTGAGGGACATGGCATGAACACTTCCGAAAACAACCAAAAAAAGAAAAAAATCTTTCCCAAAGTCAAAGCCATCAAACGCCATGGCCTGCCATCAAGTGCAGGGACATGCACCAAAGATTCCTCTATTGGTCCCCATTGAAATCGCAAGATTCCTTTTCCCTTCCCGAAAGGAAATGAAATTTCCTTTCGGGAAGGGAAAAGGAATCTTGCGAATCCCAAAAGAAAGGCTTACAAACACTCTGGAAAGGAGATAGGTTCAAATGAAATGCAATTGAAAAAAGCAGAAAATCGGGAATTTTAGTCTCTTCATAAAATAGGCTGTGAGGAAATCAGCTGCATTGCAAAGGACCAAAAGGTGCCAAAACTAAGCTCACAGATGTTGCAAAAGCAGGGGAAAAAGTGAAGGAGGAAGACACAACTTAGGGGGCAAGATATGAGGGACATGGCATGAATAGTTAAAATAATAAAAAAAAAAAAAGAAAAAATCTTTCCCAAAGTCAAAGCCATCAAAATCCAGGCAGGCCATACGCCACCAAGGGCAGGCACATGCAGCAAAGTTTGCCAAAATTGATCCCAACTGAAGGCCAAAACAGAAAAGAAGGACCTACAAACACGCTGGAAAGGTGTCAACATCAAAGGAATTGCAATTGGAGGAGATAAAAAGAACATTTGGGAAATTTAGTGAGTCTAAGAAAATGGCCTGGGTTTATATCAGGTGCAGTGCAAAGGACCAAAAGGTGCCAAAACTAAGCTCACAGATGTTGCAAAAGCAGGGGAAAAAGTGAAGGAGGAAGACAGAACTTAGGGAGCAAGATATGAGGGACATGGCAAGAATCCTTAAAATAATAAAAAAAAAAAAAAAGAAAAAATCTTTCCCAAAGTCAAAGCCATCAAAATGCAAGCAGGCCATACACCACCAAGGGCAGGCACATGCAGCAAAGCTTGCCAAAATTGATCCCCACTGAAGGCCAAAACAGAAAAGAAGGACTTACAAACACGCTGGAATGGAGACAACATGAAAGGAATTCAATTTCTATGAGAAAAAAAGGAAAATTGGGGTAAGTTAGTGATTCTAAGAAAATGGCCTGGGTTTATATCAGGTGCAGTGCAAAGGACCAAAAGGTGCCAAAACTAAGCTCACAGATGTTGCAAAAGCAGGGGAAAAAGTCAAGGAGGAAGACACAACTTAGGGGGCAAGATGTGAGGGACATGGCATGAATACTTAAAATAATAAAAAAAAAAAAAAAAGAAAAAATCTTTCCCAAAGTCAAAGCCATCAAAATGCAGGCAGGCCATACGCCAGCAAGTGCAGGCACATGCAGCAAAGCTTGCCAAAATTGATCCCCACTGAAGGCCAAAATAGAAAAGAAGGACTTACAATCACGCTGGAATGGAGACACCATCAAAGGATTTGCAATTGGAGGAGAAAAAAAGAAAATTTGGGAAATTTATGACTCTTAGAAAGTGGCCTGGGGTTTATATCAGGTGCAGTGCAAAGGACCAAAAGATGCAAAAACTAAGCTCACAGATGTTGCAAAAGCAGGGGAAAAAGTCAAGGAGGAAGACACAACTTAGGGGGCAAGATATGAGGGATATGGCATGAATACTTAAAACAAAAAAAAAAAAAAAAGAAAAAATCTTTCCCAAAGTCAAAGCCATCAAAATGCAGGCAGGCCATACACCACCAAGGGCAGGCACATGCAGCAAAGCTTGCCAAAATTGATCCCCACTGAAGGCCAAAACAGAAAAGAAGGACCTACAAACACGCTGGAATGGAGACACCATCAAAGGAATTGCAATTGGAGGAGAAAAAAAGAAAATTTGGGAAATTTAATGACTCTTAGAAAGTGGCCTGGTGTTTTATCAGGTGCAGTGCAAAGGACCAAAAGGTGCCAAAACTAAGCTCACAGATGTTGCAAAAGCAGGGGAAAAAGACAAGGAGGAAGACACAACTTAGGGGGCAAGATGTGAGGGACATGGCATGAACACTTCCGAAAACAACCAAAAAAAGAAAAAAATCTTTCCCAAAGTCAAAGCCATCAAAAGGCATGGCCTGCCATCAAGTGCAGGGACATGCACCAAAGATTCCTCTATTGGTCCCCATTGAAATCGCAAGATTCCTTTTCCCTTCCCGAAAGGAAATGAAATTTCCTTTCGGGAAGGGAAAAGGAATCTTGCGAATCCCAAAAGAAAGGCTTACAAACACTCTGGAAAGGAGATAGGTTCAAATGAAATGCAATTGAAAAAAGCAGAAAATCGGGAATTTTAGTCTCTTCAAAAAACAGGCTCTGAGGAAATCAGCTGCATTGCAAAGGACCAAAAGGTGCCAAAACAAAGCTCACAGATGTTGCAAAAGCAGGGGAAAAAGTGAAGGGGGAAGACACAACTTAGGGGGCAAGATGTGAGGGACATGGCATGAATACTTAAAATAATAAAAAAAAAAAGAAAAAATATTTCCCAAAGTCAAAGCCATCAAAATGCAGGCAGGCCATACGCCAGCAAGTGCAGGCACATGCAGCAAAGTTTGCCAAAATTGATCCCCACTGAAGGCCAAAACAGAAAAGAAGGACTTACAAACACGCTGGAATGGAGACAACATCAAAGGAATTGCAATTGGAGGCGAAAAAAAGAACATTTGGGAAATTTAGTGAGTCGAAGAAAATGGCCTGGGTTTATATCAGGTGCAGTGCAAAGGACCAAAAGGTGCCAAAACTAAGCTCACAGATGTTGCAAAAGCAGGGGAAAAAGTCAAGGAGGAAGACAACTTAGGGAGCAAGATATGAGGGACATGGCATGAATACTTAAAACAAAAAAAAAAAAAAAAAAAAAATAAGAAAAAAAACTTTCCCAAAGTCAAAGCCATCAAAATGCCGGCAGGCCATACGCCACCAAGGGCAGGCACATGCAGCAAAGCTTGCCAAAATTGATCCCCACTGAAGGCCAAAACAGAAAAGAAGGACTTACAAACACGCTGGAATGGAGACAACATGAAAGGAATACAATTTCTATGAGAAAAAAAGAAAATTTGGGAAATTTAGTGATTCTAAGAAAATGGCCTGGGTTTATATCAGGTGCAGTGCAAAGGACCAAAAGGTGCCAAAACTAAGCTCACAGATGTTGCAAAAGCAGGGGAAAAAGTCAAGGAGGAAGACACAACTTAGGGGGCAAGATGTGAGGGACATGGCATGAATACTTAAAATAATAAAAAAAAAAAGAAAAAAATCTTCCCCAAAGTCAAAGCCATCAAAATGCAGGCAGGCCATACCCCACCAAGGGCAGGCACATGCAGAAAAGCTTGCCAAAATTGATCCCCACTGAAGGCCAAAACAGAAAAGAAGGACTTACAATCACGCTGGAATGGAGACACCATCAAAGGAATTCAATTTCTATGAGAAAAAAAGAAAATTTGGGAAAGTTAGTGATTCTAAGAAAGTGGCCTGGGTTTATATCAGGTGCAGTGCAAAGGACCAAAAGGTGCCAAAACTAAGCTCACAGATGTTGCAAAAGCAGGGGAAAAAGTCAAGGAGGAAGACACAACTTAGGGGGCAAGATGTGAGGGAAATGGCATGAACACTTCCGAAAACAACCAAAAAAAGAAAAAAATCTTTCCCAAAGTCAAAGCCATCAAAAGGCATGGCCTGCCATCAAGTGCAGGGACATGCACCAAAGATTCCTCTATTGGTCCCCATTGAAATCGCAAGATTCCTTTTCCCTTCCCGAAAGGAAATGAAATTTCCTTTCGGGAAGGGAAAAGGAATCTTGCGAATCCCAAAAGAAAGGCTTACAAACACTCTGGAAAGGAGATAGGTTCAAATGAAATGCAATTGAAAAAAGCAGAAAATCGGGAATTTTAGTCTCTTCATAAAATAGGCTGTGAGGAAATCAGCTGCATTGCAAAGGACCAAAAGGTGCCAAAACTAAGCTCACAGATGTTGCAAAAGCAGGGGAAAAAGTCAAGGAGGAAGACACAACTTAGGGGGCAAGATGTGAGGGACATGGCATGAATACTTAAAATAATAAAAAAAAAAAAAAAAAGAAAAAATCTTTCCCAAATTCAAAGCCATCAAAATGCAGGCAGGCCATACGCCAGCAAGTGCAGGCACATGCAGCAAAGCTTGCCAAAATTGATCCCCACTGAAGGCCAAAACAGAAAAGAAGGACTTACAAACACGCTGGAATGGAGACACCATCAAAGGATTTGCAATTGGAGGAGAAAAAAAGAAAATTTGGGAAATTTATGACTCTTAGAAAGTGGCCTGGGGTTTATATCAGGTGCAGTGCAAAGGACCAAAAGATGCAAAAACTAAGCTCACAGATGTTGCAAAAGCAGGGGAAAAAGTCAAGGAGGAAGACACAACTTAGGGGGCAAGATATGAGGGATATGGCATGAATACTTAAAATAATAAAAAAAAACAAAAGAAAAAATCTTTCCCAAAGTCAAAGCCATCAAAATGCAGGCAGGCCATACACCACCAAGGGCAGGCACATGCAGCAAAGCTTGCCAAAATTGATCCCCACTGAAGGCCAAAACAGAAAAGAAGGACTTACAAACACGCTGGAATGGAGACAGCATCAAAGGAATTGCAATTGGAGGAGAAAGAAAAAAATTGGGAAATTTAGTGACTCTAAGAAAATGGCCTGGGTTTATATCAGGTGCAGTGCAAAGGACCAAAAGGTGCCAAAACTAAGCTCACAGATGTTGCAAAAGCAGGGGAAAAAGTCAAGGAGGAAGACACAACTTAGGGGGCAAGATATGAGGGACATGGCATGAATAGTTAAAATAATAAAAAAAAAAAAAGAAAAAATCTTTCCCAAAGTCAAAGCCATCAAAATCCAGGCAGGCCATACGCCACCAAGGGCAGGCACATGCAGCAAAGTTTGCCAAAATTGATCCCAACTGAAGGCCAAAACAGAAAAGAAGGACCTACAAACACGCTGGAAAGGTGTCAACATCAAAGGAATTGCAATTGGAGGAGATAAAAAGAAAATTTGGGAAATTTAGTGAGTCTAAGAAAATGGCCTGGGTTTATATCAGGTGCAGTGCAAAGGACCAAAAGGTGCCAAAACTAAGCTCACAGATGTTGCAAAAGCAGGGGAAAAAGTGAAGGAGGAAGACAGAACTTAGGGAGCAAGATATGAGGGACATGGCAAGAATCCTTAAAATAATAAAAAAAAAAAAAAGAAAAAATCTTTCCCAAAGTCAAAGCCATCAAAATGCAAGCAGGCCATACACCACCAAGGGCAGGCACATGCAGCAAAGCTTGCCAAAATTGATCCCCACTGAAGGCCAAAACAGAAAAGAAGGACTTACAAACACGCTGGAATGGAGACAACATGAAAGGAATTCAATTTCTATGAGAAAAAAAGGAAAATTGGGGTAAGTTAGTGATTCTAAGAAAATGGCCTGGGTTTATATCAGGTGCAGTGCAAAGGACCAAAAGGTGCCAAAACTAAGCTCACAGATGTTGCAAAAGCAGGGGAAAAAGTCAAGGAGGAAGACACAACTTAGGGGGCAAGATGTGAGGGACATGGCATGAATACTTAAAATAATAAAAAAAAAAAAAAAAGAAAAAAAACTTTCCCAAAGTCAAAGCCATCAAAATGCAGGCAGGCCATACGCCAGCAAGTGCAGGCACATGCAGCAAAGCTTGCCAAAATTGATCCCCACTGAAGGCCAAAATAGAAAAGAAGGACTTACAAACACGCTGGAATGGAGACACCATCAAAGGATTTGCAATTGGAGGAGAAAAAAAGAAAATTTGGGAAATTTATGACTCTTAGAAAGTGGCCTGGGGTTTATATCAGGTGCAGTGCAAAGGACCAAAAGATGCAAAAACTAAGCTCACAGATGTTGCAAAAGCAGGGGAAAAAGTCAAGGAGGAAGACACAACTTAGGGGGCAAGATATGAGGGATATGGCATGAATACTTAAAACAAAAAAAAAAAAAAAAAGAAAAAATCTTTCCCAAAGTCAAAGCCATCAAAATGCAGGCAGGCCATACACCACCAAGGGCAGGCACATGCAGCAAAGCTTGCCAAAATTGATCCCCACTGAAGGCCAAAACAGAAAAGAAGGACCTACAAACACGCTGGAATGGAGACACCATCAAAGGAATTGCAATTGGAGGAGAAAAAAAGAAAATTTGGGAAATTTAATGACTCTTAGAAAGTGGCCTGGTGTTTTATCAGGTGCAGTGCAAAGGACCAAAAGGTGCCAAAACTAAGCTCACAGATGTTGCAAAAGCAGGGGAAAAAGACAAGGAGGAAGACACAACTTAGGGGGCAAGATGTGAGGGACATGGCATGAACACTTCCGAAAACAACCAAAAAAAGAAAAAAATATTTCCCAAAGTCAAAGCCATCAAAAGGCATGGCCTGCCATCAAGTGCAGGGACATGCACCAAAGATTCCTCTATTGGTCCCCATTGAAATCGCAAGATTCCTTTTCCCTTCCCGAAAGGAAATGAAATTTCCTTTCGGGAAGGGAAAAGGAATCTTGCGAATCCCAAAAGAAAGGCTTACAAACACTCTGGAAAGGAGATAGGTTCAAATGAAATGCAATTGAAAAAAGCAGAAAATCGGGAATTTTAGTCTCTTCAAAAAACAGGCTCTGAGGAAATCAGCTGCATTGCAAAGGACCAAAAGGTGCCAAAACAAAGCTCACAGATGTTGCAAAAGCAGGGGAAAAAGTGAAGGGGGAAGACACAACTTAGGGGGCAAGATGTGAGGGACATGGCATGAATACTTAAAATAATAAAAAAAAAAAGAAAAAATATTTCCCAAAGTCAAAGCCATCAAAATGCAGGCAGGCCATACGCCAGCAAGTGCAGGCACATGCAGCAAAGTTTGCCAAAATTGATCCCCACTGAAGGCCAAAACAGAAAAGAAGGACTTACAAACACACTGGAATGGAGACAACATCAAAGGAATTGCAATTGGAGGCGAAAAAAAGAACATTTGGGAAATTTAGTGAGTCTAAGAAAATGGCCTGGGTTTATATCAGGTGCAGTGCAAAGGACCAAAAGGTGCCAAAACTAAGCTCACAGATGTTGCAAAAGCAGGGGAAAAAGTCAAGGAGGAAGACAACTTAGGGAGCAAGATATGAGGGACATGGCATGAATACTTAAAACAAAAAAAAAAAAAAAAAAAAAAAAAGAAAAAAAACTTTCCCAAAGTCAAAGCCATCAAAATGCCGGCAGGCCATACGCCACCAAGGGCAGGCACATGCAGCAAAGCTTGCCAAAATTGATCCCCACTGAAGGCCAAAACAGAAAAGAAGGACTTACAAACACGCTGGAATGGAGACAACATCAAAGGAATTGCAATTGGAGGAGAAAAAAAGAAAATTTGGGAAATTTAGTGATTCTAAGAAAATGGCCTGGGTTTATATCAGGTGCAGTGCAAAGGACCAAAAGGTGCCAAAACTAAGCTCACAGATGTTGCAAAAGCAGGGGAAAAAGTCAAGGAGGAAGACACAACTTAGGGGGCAAGATGTGAGGGACATGGCATGAATACTTAAAATAATAAAAAAAAAAAGAAAAAAATCTTCCCCAAAGTCAAAGCCATCAAAATGCAGGCAGGCCATACCCCACCAAGGGCAGGCACATGCAGAAAAGCTTGCCAAAATTGATCCCCACTGAAGGCCAAAACAGAAAAGAAGGACTTACAATCACGCTGGAATGGAGACACCATCAAAGGAATTCAATTTCTATGAGAAAAAAAGAAAATTTGGGAAAGTTATGACTCTTAGAAAGTGGCCTGGGGTTTATATCAGGTGCAGTGCAAAGGACCAAAAGGTGCCAAAACTAAGCTCACAGATGTTGCAAAAGCAGGGGAAAAAGACAAGGAGGAAGACACAACTTAGGGGGCAAGATGTGAGGGACATGGCATGAACACTTCCGAAAACAACCAAAAAAAGAAAAAAATATTTCCCAAAGTCAAAGCCATCAAAAGGCATGGCCTGCCATCAAGTGCAGGGACATGCACCAAAGATTCCTCTATTGGTCCCCATTGAAATCGCAAGATTCCTTTTCCCTTCCCGAAAGGAAATGAAATTTCCTTTCGGGAAGGGAAAAGGAATCTTGCGAATCCCAAAAGAAAGGCTTACAAACACTCTGGAAAGGAGATAGGTTCAAATGAAATGCAATTGAAAAAAGCAGAAAATCGGGAATTTTAGTCTCTTCATAAAATAGGCTGTGAGGAAATCAGCTGCATTGCAAAGGACCAAAAGGTGCCAAAACTAAGCTCACAGATGTTGCAAAAGCAGGGGAAAAAGTCAAGGAGGAAGACACAACTTAGGGGGCAAGATGTGAGGGACATGGCATGAATACTTAAAATAATAAAAAAAAAAAAAAAAAGAAAAAATCTTTCCCAAATTCAAAGCCATCAAAATGCAGGCAGGCCATACGCCAGCAAGTGCAGGCACATGCAGCAAAGCTTGCCAAAATTGATCCCCACTGAAGGCCAAAACAGAAAAGAAGGACTTACAAACACGCTGGAATGGAGACACCATCAAAGGATTTGCAATTGGAGGAGAAAAAAAGAAAATTTGGGAAATTTATGACTCTTAGAAAGTGGCCTGGGGTTTATATCAGGTGCAGTGCAAAGGACCAAAAGATGCAAAAACTAAGCTCACAGATGTTGCAAAAGCAGGGGAAAAAGTCAAGGAGGAAGACACAACTTAGGGGGCAAGATATGAGGGATATGGCATGAATACTTAAAATAATAAAAAAAAACAAAAGAAAAAATCTTTCCCAAAGTCAAAGCCATCAAAATGCAGGCAGGCCATACACCACCAAGGGCAGGCACATGCAGCAAAGCTTGCCAAAATTGATCCCCACTGAAGGCCAAAACAGAAAAGAAGGACTTACAAACACGCTGGAATGGAGACAGCATCAAAGGAATTGCAATTGGAGGAGAAAGAAAAAAATTGGGAAATTTAGTGACTCTAAGAAAATGGCCTGGGTTTATATCAGGTGCAGTGCAAAGGACCAAAAGGTGCCAAAACTAAGCTCACAGATGTTGCAAAAGCAGGGGAAAAAGTCAAGGAGGAAGACACAACTTAGGGGGCAAGATATGAGGGACATGGCATGAATAGTTAAAATAATAAAAAAAAAAAAAGAAAAAATCTTTCCCAAAGTCAAAGCCATCAAAATCCAGGCAGGCCATACGCCACCAAGGGCAGGCACATGCAGCAAAGTTTGCCAAAATTGATCCCAACTGAAGGCCAAAACAGAAAAGAAGGACCTACAAACACGCTGGAAAGGTGTCAACATCAAAGGAATTGCAATTGGAGGAGATAAAAAGAAAATTTGGGAAATTTAGTGAGTCTAAGAAAATGGCCTGGGTTTATATCAGGTGCAGTGCAAAGGACCAAAAGGTGCCAAAACTAAGCTCACAGATGTTGCAAAAGCAGGGGAAAAAGTGAAGGAGGAAGACAGAACTTAGGGAGCAAGATATGAGGGACATGGCAAGAATCCTTAAAATAATAAAAAAAAAAAAAAGAAAAAATCTTTCCCAAAGTCAAAGCCATCAAAATGCAAGCAGGCCATACACCACCAAGGGCAGGCACATGCAGCAAAGCTTGCCAAAATTGATCCCCACTGAAGGCCAAAACAGAAAAGAAGGACTTACAAACACGCTGGAATGGAGACAACATGAAAGGAATTCAATTTCTATGAGAAAAAAAGGAAAATTGGGGTAAGTTAGTGATTCTAAGAAAATGGCCTGGGTTTATATCAGGTGCAGTGCAAAGGACCAAAAGGTGCCAAAACTAAGCTCACAGATGTTGCAAAAGCAGGGGAAAAAGTCAAGGAGGAAGACACAACTTAGGGGGCAAGATGTGAGGGACATGGCATGAATACTTAAAATAATAAAAAAAAAAAAAAAAGAAAAAATCTTTCCCAAATTCAAAGCCATCAAAATGCAGGCAGGCCATACGCCAGCAAGTGCAGGCACATGCAGCAAAGCTTGCCAAAATTGATCCCCACTGAAGGCCAAAACAGAAAAGAAGGACTTACAAACACGCTGGAATGGAGACACCATCAAAGGATTTGCAATTGGAGGAGAAAAAAAGAAAATTTGGGAAATTTATGACTCTTAGAAAGTGGCCTGGGGTTTATATCAGGTGCAGTGCAAAGGACCAAAAGATGCAAAAACTAAGCTCACAGATGTTGCAAAAGCAGGGGAAAAAGTCAAGGAGGAAGACACAACTTAGGGGGCAAGATATGAGGGATATGGCATGAATACTTAAAATAATAAAAAAAAACAAAAGAAAAAATCTTTCCCAAAGTCAAAGCCATCAAAATGCAGGCAGGCCATACACCACCAAGGGCAGGCACATGCAGCAAAGCTTGCCAAAATTGATCCCCACTGAAGGCCAAAACAGAAAAGAAGGACTTACAAACACGCTGGAATGGAGACAGCATCAAAGGAATTGCAATTGGAGGAGAAAGAAAAAAATTGGGAAATTTAGTGACTCTAAGAAAATGGCCTGGGTTTATATCAGGTGCAGTGCAAAGGACCAAAAGGTGCCAAAACTAAGCTCACAGATGTTGCAAAAGCAGGGGAAAAAGTCAAGGAGGAAGACACAACTTAGGGGGCAAGATATGAGGGACATGGCATGAATAGTTAAAATAATAAAAAAAAAAAAAGAAAAAATCTTTCCCAAAGTCAAAGCCATCAAAATCCAGGCAGGCCATACGCCACCAAGGGCAGGCACATGCAGCAAAGTTTGCCAAAATTGATCCCAACTGAAGGCCAAAACAGAAAAGAAGGACCTACAAACACGCTGGAAAGGTGTCAACATCAAAGGAATTGCAATTGGAGGAGATAAAAAGAAAATTTGGGAAATTTAGTGAGTCTAAGAAAATGGCCTGGGTTTATATCAGGTGCAGTGCAAAGGACCAAAAGGTGCCAAAACTAAGCTCACAGATGTTGCAAAAGCAGGGGAAAAAGTGAAGGAGGAAGACAGAACTTAGGGAGCAAGATATGAGGGACATGGCAAGAATCCTTAAAATAATAAAAAAAAAAAAAAGAAAAAATCTTTCCCAAAGTCAAAGCCATCAAAATGCAAGCAGGCCATACACCACCAAGGGCAGGCACATGCAGCAAAGCTTGCCAAAATTGATCCCCACTGAAGGCCAAAACAGAAAAGAAGGACTTACAAACACGCTGGAATGGAGACAACATGAAAGGAATTCAATTTCTATGAGAAAAAAAGGAAAATTGGGGTAAGTTAGTGATTCTAAGAAAATGGCCTGGGTTTATATCAGGTGCAGTGCAAAGGACCAAAAGGTGCCAAAACTAAGCTCACAGATGTTGCAAAAGCAGGGGAAAAAGTCAAGGAGGAAGACACAACTTAGGGGGCAAGATGTGAGGGACATGGCATGAATACTTAAAATAATAAAAAAAAAAAAAAAAGAAAAAAAACTTTCCCAAAGTCAAAGCCATCAAAATGCAGGCAGGCCATACGCCAGCAAGTGCAGGCACATGCAGCAAAGCTTGCCAAAATTGATCCCCACTGAAGGCCAAAATAGAAAAGAAGGACTTACAAACACGCTGGAATGGAGACACCATCAAAGGAATTGCAATTGGAGGAGAAAAAAAGAAAATTTGGGAAATTTATGACTCTTAGAAAGTGGCCTGGGGTTTATATCAGGTGCAGTGCAAAGGACCAAAAGATGCAAAAACTAAGCTCACAGATGTTGCAAAAGCAGGGGAAAAAGTCAAGGAGGAAGACACAACTTAGGGGGCAAGATATGAGGGATATGGCATGAATACTTAAAACAAAAAAAAAAAAAAAAGAAAAAATCTTTCCCAAAGTCAAAGCCATCAAAATGCAGGCAGGCCATACACCACCAAGGGCAGGCACATGCAGCAAAGCTTGCCAAAATTGATCCCCACTGAAGGCCAAAACAGAAAAGAAGGACCTACAAACACGCTGGAATGGAGACACCATCAAAGGAATTGCAATTGGAGGAGAAAAAAAGAAAATTTGGGAAATTTAATGACTCTTAGAAAGTGGCCTGGTGTTTTATCAGGTGCAGTGCAAAGGACCAAAAGGTGCCAAAACTAAGCTCACAGATGTTGCAAAAGCAGGGGAAAAAGACAAGGAGGAAGACACAACTTAGGGGGCAAGATGTGAGGTACATGGCATGAACACTTCAGAAAACAACCAAAAAAAGGAAAAAATCTTTCCCAAAGTCAAAGCCATCAAAAGGCATGGCCTGCCATCAAGTGCAGGGACATGCACCAAAGATTCCTCTATTGGTCCCCATTGAAATCGCAAGATTCCTTTTCCCTTCCCGAAAGGAAATGAAATTTCCTTTCGGGAAGGGAAAAGGAATCTTGCGAATCCCAAAAGAAAGGCTTACAAACACTCTGGAAAGGAGATAGGTTCAAATGAAATGCAATTGAAAAAAGCAGAAAATCGGGAATTTTAGTCTCTTCAAAAAACAGGCTCTGAGGAAATCAGCTGCATTGCAAAGGACCAAAAGGTGCCAAAACAAAGCTCACAGATGTTGCAAAAGCAGGGGAAAAAGTGAAGGGGGAAGACACAACTTAGGGGGCAAGATGTGAGGGACATGGCATGAATACTTAAAATAATAAAAAAAAAAAAGAAAAAATATTTCCCAAAGTCAAAGCCATCAAAATGCAGGCAGGCCATACGCCAGCAAGTGCAGGCACATGCAGCAAAGTTTGCCAAAATTGATCCCCACTGAAGGCCAAAACAGAAAAGAAGGACTTACAAACACACTGGAATGGAGACAACATCAATGGAATTGCAATTGGAGGCGAAAAAAAGAACATTTGGGAAATTTAGTGAGTCTAAGAAAATGGCCAGGGTTTATATCAGGTGCATTGCAAAGGACCAAAAGGTGCCAAAACTAAGCTCACAGATGTTGCAAAAGCAGGCTAAAAAGTCAAGGAGGAAGACAACTAAGGAGCAAGATATGAGGGACATGGCATGAATACTTAAAACAAAAAAAAAAAAAAAAAAAATAAGAAAAAAAACTTTCCCAAAGTCAAAGCCATCAAAATGCAGGCAGGCCATACGCCACCAAGGGCAGGCACATGCAGCAAAGCTTGCCAAAATTGATCCCCACTGAAGGCCAAAACAGAAAAGAAGGACTTACAAACACGCTGGAATGGAGACAACATGAAAGGAATACAATTTCTATGAGAAAAAAAGAAAATTTGGGAAATTTAGTGATTCTAAGGAAATGGCCTGGGTTTATATCAGGTGCAGTGCAAAGGACCAAAAGGTGCCAAAACTAAGCTCACAGATGTTGCAAAAGCAGGGGAAAAAGTCAAGGAGGAAGACACAACTTAGGGGGCAAGATGTGAGGGACATGGCATGAATACTTAAAATAATAAAAAAAAAAAGAAAAAAATCTTCCCCAAAGTCAAAGCCATCAAAATGCAGGCAGGCCATACACCACCAAGGGCAGGCACATGCAGAAAAGCTTGCCAAAATTGATCCCCACTGAAGGCCAAAACAGAAAAGAAGGACTTACAATCACGCTGGAATGGAGACACCATCAAAGGAATTCAATTTCTATGAGAAAAAAAGAAAATTTGGGAAATTTATGACTCTTAGAAAGTGGCCTGGGGTTTATATCAGGTGCAGTGCAAAGGACCAAAAGGTGCCAAAACTAAGCTCACAGATGTTGCAAAAGCAGGGGAAAAAGACAAGGAGGAAGACACAACTTAGGGGGCAAGATGTGAGGGACATGGCATGAACACTTCCGAAAACAACCAAAAAAAGAAAAAAATCTTTCCCAAAGTCAAAGCCATCAAAAGGCATGGCCTGCCATCAAGTGCAGGGACATGCACCAAAGATTCCTCTATTGGTCCCCATTGAAATCGCAAGATTCCTTTTCCCTTCCCGAAAGGAAATGAAATTTCCTTTCGGGAAGGGAAAAGGAATCTTGCGAATCCCAAAAGAAAGGCTTACAAACACTCTGGAAAGGAGATAGGTTCAAATGAAATGCAATTGAAAAAAGCAGAAAATCGGGAATTTTAGTCTCTTCATAAAATAGGCTGTGAGGAAATCAGCTGCATTGCAAAGGACCAAAAGGTGCCAAAACTAAGCTCACAGATGTTGCAAAAGCAGGGGAAAAAGTCAAGGAGGAAGACACAACTTAGGGGGCAAGATGTGAGGGACATGGCATGAATACTTAAAATAATAAAAAAAAAAAAAAAAGAAAAAATCTTTCCCAAATTCAAAGCCATCAAAATGCAGGCAGGCCATACGCCAGCAAGTGCAGGCACATGCAGCAAAGCTTGCCAAAATTGATCCCCACTGAAGGCCAAAACAGAAAAGAAGGACTTACAAACACGCTGGAATGGAGACACCATCAAAGGATTTGCAATTGGAGGAGAAAAAAAGAAAATTTGGGAAATTTATGACTCTTAGAAAGTGGCCTGGGGTTTATATCAGGTGCAGTGCAAAGGACCAAAAGATGCAAAAACTAAGCTCACAGATGTTGCAAAAGCAGGGGAAAAAGTCAAGGAGGAAGACACAACTTAGGGGGCAAGATATGAGGGATATGGCATGAATACTTAAAACAAAAAAAAAAAAAAAAAAGAAAAAATCTTTCCCAAAGTCAAAGCCATCAAAATGCAGGCAGGCCATACACCACCAAGGGCAGGCACATGCAGCAAAGCTTGCCAAAATTGATCCCCACTGAAGGCCAAAACAGAAAAGAAGGACCTACAAACACGCTGGAATGGAGACACCATCAAAGGAATTGCAATTGGAGGAGAAAAAAAGAAAATTTGGGAAATTTAATGACTCTTAGAAAGTGGCCTGGTGTTTTATCAGGTGCAGTGCAAAGGACCAAAAGATGCCAAAACTAAGCTCACAGATGTTGCAAAAGCAGGGTAAAAAGTCAAGGAGGAAGACACAACTTAGGGGGGCAAGATATGAGGGACATGGCATGAACACTTCAGAAAACAACCAAAAAAAGAAAAAATCTTTCCCAAAGTCAAAGCCATCAAAAGGCATGGCCTGCCATCAAGTGCAGGGACATGCACCAAAGATTCCTCTATTGGTCCCCATTGAAATCGCAAGATTCCTTTTCCCTTCCCGAAAGGAAATGAAATTTCCTTTCGGGAAGGGGAAAAGGAATCTTGCGAATCCCAAAAGAAAGGCTTACAAACACTCTGGAAAGGAGATAGGTTCAAATGAAATGCAATTGAAAAAAGCAGAAAATTGGGAATTTTAGTCTCTTCAAAAAATAGGCTGTGAGGAAATCAGCTGCATTGCAAAGGACCAAAAGGTGCCAAAACTAAGCTCACAGATGTTGCAAAAGCAGGGGAAAAAGTGAAGGAGAAAGACACAACTTAGGGAACAAGATATGAGGGACATGGCATGAATACTTAAAAAAAAAAAAAAAAAAAAAAAGAAAAAATCTATCCCAAAGTCAAAGCCATCAAAATGCAGGCAGGCCATACACCACCAAGGGCAGGCACATGCAGCAAAGCTTGCCAAAATTGATCCCCACTGATGGCCAAAACAGAAAAGAAGGACCTACAAACACGCTGGAATGGAGACAACATCAAAGGAATTGCAATTGGAAGAGAAAAAATGAAAATTTGGGAAATTTAGTGACTCTAAGAAAATGGCCTGGGTTTATATCAGGTGCAGTGCAAAGGACCAAAAGATGCCAAAACTAAGCTCACAGATGTTGCAAAAGCAGGGGAAAAAGTGAAGGAGGAAGACACAACGTAGGGGGCAAGATATGAGGGACATGGCATGAACACTTCAGAAAACAACCAAAAAAAGAAAAAATCTTTCCCAAAGTCAAAGCCATCAAAATGCAGGCAGGCCATACACCACCAAGGGCAGGCACATGCAGCAAAGCTTGCCAAAACTGATCCCCACTGAAGGCCAGAACAGTAAAGAAGGACTTACAAACACGCTGGAATGGAGACAGCATCGAAGGAATTGCAATTGGAGGAGAAAAAGAAAAATTGGGAAATTTAGTGACTCTAAGAAAATGGCCTGGGTTTATATCAGGTGCAGTGCAAAGGACCAAAAGGTGCCAAAACTAAGCTCACAGATGTTGCAAAAGCAGGGGAAAAAGTCAAGGAGGAAGACACAACTTAGGGGGCAAGATGTGAGGGACATGGCATGAATACTTAAAAAAAAAAAAAAAAAAAAAGAAAAAATCTTTCCCAAAGTCAAAGCCATCAAAATGCAGGCAGGCCATACGCCAGCAAGTGCAGGCACATGCAGCAAAGCTTGCCAAAATTGATCCCCACTGAAGGCCAAAACAGAAAAGAAGGACTTACAAACATGCTGGAATGTAGACAACATGAAAGGAATTCAATTTCTATGAGAAAAAAAGAAAATTTGGGTAAGTTAGTGATTATAAGAAAATGGCCTGGGTTTATATCAGGTGCAGTGCAAAGGACCAAAAGGTGCCAAAACTAAGCTCACAGATGTTGCAAAAGCAGGGGAAAAAGACAAGGAGGAAGACACAACTTACGGGGCAAGATGTGAGGGACATGGCATGAACACTTCAGAAAACAACCAAAAAAAGGAAAAAATCTTTCCCAAAGTCAAAGCCATCAAAAGGCATGGCCTGCCATCAAGTGCAGGGACATGCACCAAAGATTCCTCTATTGGTCCCCATTGAAATCGCAAGATTCCTTTTCCCTTCCCGAAAGGAAATGAAATTTCCTTTCGGGAAGGGAAAAGGAATCTTGCGAATCCCAAAAGAAAGGCTTACAAACACTCTGGAAAGGAGATAGGTTCAAATGAAATGCAATTGAAAAAAGCAGAAAATCGGGAATTTTAGTCTCTTCAAAAAACAGGCTCTGAGGAAATCAGCTGCATTGCAAAGGACCAAAAGGTGCCAAAACAAAGCTCACAGATGTTGCAAAAGCAGGGGAAAAAGTGAAGGGGGAAGACACAACTTAGGGGGCAAGATGTGAGGGACATGGCATGAATACTTAAAATAATAAAAAAAAAAAGAAAAAAATCTTCCCCAAAGTCAAAGCCATCAAAATGCAGGCAGGCCATACACCACCAAGGGCAGGCACATGCAGCAAAGCTTGCCAAAATTGATCCCCACTGAAGGCCAAAACAGAAAAGAAGGACTTACAATCACGCTGGAATGGAGACACCATCAAAGGAATTCAATTTCTATGAGAAAAAAAGAAAATTTGGGAAAGTTAGTGATTCTAAGAAAATGGCCTGGGTTTATATCAGGTGCAGTGCAAAGGACCAAAAGGTGCCAAAACTAAGTTCACAGATGTTGCAAAAGCAGGGGAAAAAGACAAGGAGGAAGACACAACTTAGGGGGCAAGATGTGAGGGACATGGCATGAACACTTCCGAAAACAACCAAAAAAAGAAAAAAAATCTTTCCCAAAGTCAAAGCCATCAAAAGGCATGGCCTGCCATCAAGTGCAGGGACATGCACCAAAGATTCCTCTATTGGTCCCCATTGAAATCGCAAGATTCCTTTTCCCTTCCCGAAAGGAAATGAAATTTCCTTTCGGGAAGGGAAAAGGAATCTTGCGAATCCCAAAAGAAAGGCTTACAAACACTCTGGAAAGGAGATAGGTTCAAATGAAATGCAATTGAAAAAAGCAGAAAATCGGGAATTTTAGTCTCTTCATAAAATAGGCTGTGAGGAAATCAGCTGCATTGCAAAGGACCAAAAGGTGCCAAAACTAAGCTCACAGATGTTGCAAAAGCAGGGGAAAAAGTCAAGGAGGAAGACACAACTTAGGGGGCAAGATGTGAGGGACATGGCATGAATACTTAAAATAATAAAAAAAAAAAAAAAAGAAAAAATCTTTCCCAAATTCAAAGCCATCAAAATGCAGGCAGGCCATACGCCAGCAAGTGCAGGCACATGCAGCAAAGCTTGCCAAAATTGATCCCCACTGAAGGCCAAAACAGAAAAGAAGGACTTACAAACACGCTGGAATGGAGACACCATCAAAGGATTTGCAATTGGAGGAGAAAAAAAGAAAATTTGGGAAATTTATGACTCTTAGAAAGTGGCCTGGGGTTTATATCAGGTGCAGTGCAAAGGACCAAAAGATGCAAAAACTAAGCTCACAGATGTTGCAAAAGCAGGGGAAAAAGTCAAGGAGGAAGACACAACTTAGGGGGCAAGATATGAGGGATATGGCATGAATACTTAAAACAAAAAAAAAAAAAAAAAAAGAAAAAATCTTTCCCAAAGTCAAAGCCATCAAAATGCAGGCAGGCCATACGCCAGCAAGTGCAGGCACATGCAGCAAAGTTTGCCAAAATTGATCCCCACTGAAGGCCAAAACAGAAAAGAAGGACTTACAAACACGCTGGAATGGAGACAACATCAAAGGAATTGCAATTGGAGGAGATAAAAAGAAAATTTGGGAAATTTAGTGACTCTAAGAAAATGGCCTGGGTTTATATCAGGTGCAGTGCAAAGGACCAAAAGGTGCCAAAACTAAGCTCACAGATGTTGCAAAAGCAGGGGAAAAAGTCAAGGAGGAAGACACAACTTAGGGGGCAAGATGTGAGGGACATGGCATGAATACTTAAAATAATAAAAAAAAAAAAAAAAGAAAAAATCTTTCCCAAAGTCAAAGCCATCAAAATGCAGGCAGGCCATACGCCAGCAAGTGCAGGCACATGCAGCAAAGCTTGCCAAAATTGATCCACATTGAAGGCCAAAACAGAAAAGAAGGACTTACAAACACGCTGGAATGGAGACAACATGAAAGGAATTCAATTTCTATGAGAAAAAAAGAAAATTTGGGTAAGTTAGTGATTCTAAGAAAATGGCCTGGGTTTATATCAGGTGCAGTGCAAAGGACCAAAAGGTGCCAAAACTAAGCTCACAGATGTTGCAAAAAGCAGGGGAAAAAGTCAAGGAGGAAGACACAACTTAGGGGGCAAGATGTGAGGGACATGGCATGAATACTTAAAATATTAAAAAAAAAAAAACAAAAAATCTTTCCCAAAGTCAAAGCCATCAAAATGCAGGCAGGCCATACGCCAGCAAGGGCAGGCACATGCAGCAAAGTTTGCCAAAATTGATCCCCACTGAAGGCCAAAACAGAAAAGAAGGACCTACAAACACGCTGGAATGGAGTCAACATCAAAGGATTTGCAATTGGAGGAGAAAAAAAGAAAATTTGGGAAATTCAGTGACTCTAAGAAAATGGCCTGGTTTTATATCAGGTGCAGTGCAAAGGACCAAAAGATGCAAAAACTAAGCTCACAGATGTTGCAAAAGCAGGGGAAAAATTGAAGGAGGCAGACACAACTTAGGGAGCAAGATATGAGGGACATGGCATGAGTACTTAAAACAAAAAAAAAAAAAAAAAAAAGAAAAAATCTTTCCCAAAGTCAAAGCCATCAAAATGCAGGCAGGCCATACGCCAGCAAGTGCAGGCACATGCAGCAAAGCTTGCCAAAATTGATCCCCACTGAAGGCCAAAACAGAAAAGAAGGACTTACAAACACGCTGGAATGGAGACAACATCAAAGGAATTGCAATTGGAGGGGAAAAAAAAAATTGGGAAATTTAGTGACTCTAAGAAAATAGCCTGGGTTTATATCAGGTGCAGTGCAAAGGACCAAAAGGTGCCAAAACTAAGCTCACAGATGTTGCAAAAGCAGGGGAAAAAGTCAAGGAGGAAGACACAACTTAGGGGGCAAGATGTGAGGGACATGGCATGAATACTTAAAATAATAAAAAAAAAAAAAAAAGAAAAAATCTTTCCCAAAGTCAAAGCCATCAAAATGCAGGCAGGCCATACGCCAGCAAGTGCAGGCACATGCAGCAAAGCTTGCCAAAATTGATCCCCACTGAAGGCCAAAACAGAAAAGAAGGACTTACAAACACGCTGGAATGGAGACACCATCAAAGGATTTGCAATTGGAGGAGAAAAAAAGAAAATTTGGGAAATTTATGACTCTTAGAAAGTGGCCTGGGGTTTATATCAGGTGCAGTGCAAAGGACCAAAAGATGCAAAAACTAAGCTCACAGATGTTGCAAAAGCAGGGGAAAAAGTCAAGGAGGAAGACACAACTTAGGGGGCAAGATATGAGGGATATGGCATGAATACTTAAAACAAAAAAAAAAAAAAAAAAGAAAAAATCTTTCCCAAAGTCAAAGCCATCAAAATGCAGGCAGGCCATACGCCAGCAAGTGCAGGCACATGCAGCAAAGCTTGCCAAAATTGATCCCCACTGAAGGCCAAAACAGAAAAGAAGGACTTACAAACATGCTGGAATGTAGACAACATGAAAGGAATTCAATTTCTATGAGAAAAAAAGAAAATTTGGGTAAGTTAGTGATTCTAAGAAAATGGCCTGGGTTTATATCAGGTGCAGTGCAAAGGACCAAAAGGTGCCAAAACTAAGCTCACAGATGTTGCAAAAGCAGGGTAAAAAGTCAAGGAGGAAGACACAACTTACGGGGCAAGATGTGAGGGACATGGCATGAACACTTCAGAAAACAACCAAAAAAAGGAAAAAATCTTTCCCAAAGTCAAAGCCATCAAAAGGCATGGCCTGCCATCAAGTGCAGGGACATGCACCAAAGATTCCTCTATTGGTCCCCATTGAAATCGCAAGATTCCTTTTCCCTTCCCGAAAGGAAATGAAATTTCCTTTCGGGAAGGGAAAAGGAATCTTGCGAATCCCAAAAGAAAGGCTTACAAACACTCTGGAAAGGAGATAGGTTCAAATGAAATGCAATTGAAAAAAACAGAAAATCGGGAATTTTAGTCTCTTCAAAAAACAGGCTCTGAGGAAATCAGCTGCATTGCAAAGGACCAAAAGGTGCCAAAACAAAGCTCACAGATGTTGCAAAAGCAGGGGAAAAAGTGAAGGGGGAAGACACAACTTAGGGGGCAAGATGTGAGGGACATGGCATGAATACTTAAAATAATAAAAAAAAAAAGAAAAAATATTTCCCAAAGTCAAAGCCATCAAAATGCAGGCAGGCCATACGCCAGCAAGGGCAGGCACATGCAGCAAAGTTTGCCAAAATTGATCCCCACTGAAGGCCAAAACAGAAAAGAAGGACTTACAAACACGCTGGAATGGAGACAACATCAAAGGAATTGCAATTGGAGGCGAAAAAAAGAACATTTGGGAAATTTAGTGAGTCTAAGAAAATGGCCTGGGTTTATATCAGGTGCAGTGCAAAGGACCAAAAGGTGCCAAAACTAAGCTCACAGATGTTGCAAAAGCAGGGGAAAAAGTCAAGGAGGAAGACAACTTAGGGAGCAAGATATGAGGGACATGGCATGAATACTTAAAACAAAAAAAAAAAAAAAAAAAAAAAAAGAAAAAAAACTTTCCCAAAGTCAAAGCCATCAAAATGCAGGCAGGCCATACGCCACCAAGGGCAGGCACATGCAGCAAAGCTTGCCAAAATTGATCCCCACTGAAGGCCAAAACAGAAAAGAAGGACTTACAAACACGCTGGAATCGAGACAACATGAAAGGAATTCAATTTCTATGAGAAAAAAAGAAAATTTGGGAAATTTAGTGATTCTAAGAAAATGGCCTGGGTTTATATCAGGTGCAGTGCAAAGGACCAAAAGGTGCCAAAACTAAGCTCACAGATGTTGCAAAAGCAGGGGAAAAAGTCAAGGAGGAAGACACAACTTAGGGGGCAAGATGTGAGGGACATGGCATGAATACTTAAAATAATAAAAAAAAAAAGAAAAAAATCTTCCCCAAAGTCAAAGCCATCAAAATGCAGGCAGGCCATACACCACCAAGGGCAGGCACATGCAGAAAAGCTTGCCAAAATTGATCCCCACTGAAGGCCAAAACAGAAAAGAAGGACTTACAATCACGCTGGAATTGAGACACCATCAAAGGAATTCAATTTCTATGAGAAAAAAAGAAAATTTGGGAAAGTTAGTGATTCTAAGAAAATGGCCTGGGTTTATATCAGGTGCAGTGCAAAGGACCAAAAGGTGCCAAAACTAAGCTCACAGATGTTGCAAAAGCAGGGGAAAAAGACAAGGAGGAAGACACAACTTAGGGGGCAAGATGTGAGGGACATGGCATGAACACTTCCGAAAACAACCAAAAAAAGAAAAAAATCTTTCCCAAAGTCAAAGCCATCAAAAGGCATGGCCTGCCATCAAGTGCAGGGACATGCACCAAAGATTCCTCTATTGGTCCCCATTGAAATCGCAAGATTCCTTTTCCCTTCCCGAAAGGAAATGAAATTTCCTTTCGGGAAGGGAAAAGGAATCTTGCGAATCCCAAAAGAAAGGCTTACAAACACTCTGGAAAGGAGATAGGTTCAAATGAAATGCAATTGAAAAAAGCAGAAAATCGGGAATTTTAGTCTCTTCATAAAATAGGCTGTGAGGAAATCAGCTGCATTGCAAAGGACCAAAAGGTGCCAAAACTAAGCTCACAGATGTTGCAAAAGCAGGGGAAAAAGTCAAGGAGGAAGACACAACTTAGGGGGCAAGATGTGAGGGACATGGCATGAATACTTAAAATATTAAAAAAAAAAAAAAAAGAAAAAATCTTTCCCAAAGTCAAAGCCATCAAAATGCAGGCAGGCCATACGCCAGCAAGTGCAGGCACATGCAGCAAAGCTTGCCAAAATTGATCCCCACTGAAGGCCAAAACAGAAAAGAAGGACTTACAAACACGCTGGAATGGAGACACCATCAAAGGATTTGCAATTGGAGGAGAAAAAAAGAAAATTTGGGAAATTTATGACTCTTAGAAAGTGGCCTGGGGTTTATATCAGGTGCAGTGCAAAGGACCAAAAGATGCAAAAACTAAGCTCACAGATGTTGCAAAAGCAGGGGAAAAAGTCAAGGAGGAAGACACAACTTAGGGGGCAAGATATGAGGGATATGGCATGAATACTTAAAACAAAAAAAAAAAAAAAAAGAAAAAATCTTTCCCAAAGTCAAAGCCATCAAAATGCAGGCAGGCCATACACCACCAAGGGCAGGCACATGCAGCAAAGCTTGCCAAAATTGATCCCCACTGAAGGCCAAAACAGAAAAGAAGGACCTACAAACACGCTGGAATGGAGACACCATCAAAGGAATTGCAATTGGAGGAGAAAAAAAGAAAATTTGGGAAATTTAATGACTCTTAGAAAGTGGCCTGGTGTTTTATCAGGTGCAGTGCAAAGGACCAAAAGATGCCAAAACTAAGCTCACAGATGTTGCAAAAGCAGGGGAAAAAGACAAGGAGGAAGACACAACTTAGGGGGCAAGATGTGAGGGACATGGCATGAACACTTCCGAAAACAACCAAAAAAAGAAAAAAATCTTTCCCAAAGTCAAAGCCATCAAAAGGCATGGCCTGCCATCAAGTGCAGGGACATGCACCAAAGATTCCTCTATTGGTCCCCATTGAAATCGCAAGATTCCTTTTCCCTTCCCGAAAGGAAATGAAATTTCATTTCGGGAAGGGAAAAGGAATCTTGCGAATCCCAAAAGAAAGGCTTACAAACACTCTGGAAAGGAGATAGGTTCAAATGAAATGCAATTGAAAAAAGCAGAAAATTGGGAATTTTAGTCTCTTCAAAAAATAGGCTGTGAGGAAATCAGCTGCATTGCAAAGGACCAAAAGGTGCCAAAACTAAGCTCACAGATGTTGCAAAAGCAGGGGAAAAAGTGAAGGAGAAAGACACAACTTAGGGAACAAGATATGAGGGACATGGCATGAATACTTAAAACAAAAAAAAAAAAAAAAAAAAGAAAAAATCTATCCCAAAGTCAAAGCCATCAAAATGCAGGCAGACCATAGGCCAGCAAGTGCAGGCACATGCAGCAAAGCTTGCCAAAATTGATCCCCACTGATGGCCAAAACAGAAAAGAAGGACCTACAAACACGCTGGAATGGAGACAACATCAAAGGAATTGCAATTGGAAGAGAAAAAATGAAAATTTGGGAAATTTAGTGACTCTAAGAAAATGGCCTGGGTTTATATCAGGTGCAGTGCAAAGGACCAAAAGATGCCAAAACTAAGCTCACAGATGTTGCAAAAGCAGGGGAAAAAGTGAAGGAGGAAGACACAACGTAGGGGGCAAGATATGAGGGACATGGCATGAACACTTCAGAAAACAACCAAAAAAAGAAAAAATCTTTCCCAAAGTCAAAGCCATCAAAATGCAGGCAGGCCATACACCACCAAGGGCAGGCACATGCAGCAAAGCTTGCCAAAACTGATCCCCACTGAAGGCCAGAACAGAAAAGAAGGACTTACAAACACGCTGGAATGGAGACAGCATCAAAGGAATTGCAATTGGAGGAGAAAAAGAAAAATTGGGAAATTTAGTGACTCTAAGAAAATAGCCTGGGTTTATATCAGGTGCAGTGCAAAGGACCAAAAGGTGCCAAAACTAAGCTCACAGATGTTGCAAAAGCAGGGGAAAAAAGTCAAGGAGGAAGACACAACTTAGGGGGCAAGATGTGAGGGACATGGCATGAATACTTAAAAAAAAAAAAAAAAAAAAAAGAAAAAATCTTTCCCAAAGTCAAAGCCATCAAAATGCAGGCAGGCCATACGCCAGCAAGTGCAGGCACATGCAGCAAAGCTTGCCAAAATTGATCCCCACTGAAGGCCAAAACAGAAAAGAAGGACTTACAAACACGCTGGAATGGAGACAACATCAAAGGAATTGCAATTGGAGGGGAAAAAAAAAATTGGGAAATTTAGTGACTCTAAGAAAATAGCCTGGGTTTATATCAGGTGCAGTGCAAAGGACCAAAAGGTGCCAAAACTAAGCTCACAGATGTTGCAAAAGCAGGGGAAAAAGTCAAGGAGGAAGACACAACTTAGGGGGCAAGATGTGAGGGACATGGCATGAATACTTAAAATAATAAAAAAAAAAAAAAAAGAAAAAATCTTTCCCAAAGTCAAAGCCATCAAAATGCAGGCAGGCCATACGCCAGCAAGTGCAGGCACATGCAGCAAAGCTTGCCAAAATTGATCCCCACTGAAGGCCAAAATAGAAAGGAAGGACTTACAAACACGCTGGAATGGAGACACCATCAAAGGAATTGCAATTGGAGGAGAAAAAAAAAAATTGGGAAATTTAGTGACTTTAAGAAAATGGACTGGGTTTATATCAGGTGCAGTGCAAAGGACCAAAAGGTGCCAAAACTAAGCTCACAGATGTTGCAAAAGCAGGGGAAAAAGTCAAGGAGGAAGACACAACTTAGGGAGCAAGATATGAGGGACATGGCATGAATACTTAAAATAATAAAAAAAGAAAAAAGAAAAAATCTTTCCCAAAGTCAAAGCCATCAAAATGCAGGCAGGCCATACACCACCAAGGGCAGGCACATGCAGCAAAGCTTGCCAAAATTGATCCCCACTGAAGGCCAAAACAGAAAAGAAGGACTTACAAACATGCTGGAATGTAGACAACATGAAAGGAATTCAATTTCTATGAGAAAAAAAGAAAATTTGGGTAAGTTAGTGATTCTAAGAAAATGGCCTGGGTTTATATCAGGTGCAGTGCAAAGGACCAAAAGGTGCCAAAACTAAGCTCACAGATGTTGCAAAAGCAGGGGAAAAAGACAAGGAGGAAGACACAACTTACGGGGCAAGATGTGAGGGACATGGCATGAACACTTCAGAAAACAACCAAAAAAAGGAAAAAATCTTTCCCAAAGTCAAAGCCATCAAAAGGCATGGCCTGCCATCAAGTGCAGGGACATGCACCAAAGATTCCTCTATTGGTCCCCATTGAAATCGCAAGATTCCTTTTCCCTTCCCGAAAGGAAATGAAATTTCCTTTCGGGAAGGGAAAAGGAATCTTGCGAATCCCAAAAGAAAGGCTTACAAACACTCTGGAAAGGAGATAGGTTCAAATGAAATGCAATTGAAAAAAGCAGAAAATCGGGAATTTTAGTCTCTTCAAAAAACAGGCTCTGAGGAAATCAGCTGCATTGCAAAGGACCAAAAGGTGCCAAAACAAAGCTCACAGATGTTGCAAAAGCAGGGGAAAAAGTGAAGGGGGAAGACACAACTTAGGGGGCAAGATGTGAGGGACATGGCATGAATACTTAAAATAATAAAAAAAAAAAGAAAAAATATTTCCCAAAGTCAAAGCCATCAAAATGCAGGCAGGCCATACGCCAGCAAGTGCAGGCACATGCAGCAAAGTTTGCCAAAATTGATCCCCACTGAAGGCCAAAACAGAAAAGAAGGACTTACAAACACGCTGGAATGGAGACACCATCAAAGGATTTGCAATTGGAGGCGAAAAAAAGAACATTTGGGAAATTTAGTGAGTCTAAGAAAATGGCCTGGGTTTATATCAGGTGCAGTGCAAAGGACCAAAAGGTGCCAAAACTAAGCTCACAGATGTTGCAAAAGCAGGGGAAAAAGTCAAGGAGGAAGACAACTTAGGGAGCAAGATATGAGGGACATGGCATGAATACTTAAAACAAAAAAAAAAAAAAAAAAAAAAAAGAAAAAAAACTTTCCCAAAGTCAAAGCCATCAAAATGCAGGCAGGCCATACGCCACCAAGGGCAGGCACATGCAGCAAAGCTTGCCAAAATTGATCCCCACTGAAGGCCAAAACAGAAAAGAAGGACTTACAAACACGCTGGAATGGAGACAACATGAAAGGAATTCAATTTCTATGAGAAAAAAAGAAAATTTGGGAAATTTAGTGATTCTAAGAAAATGGCCTGGGTTTATATCAGGTGCAGTGCAAAGGACCAAAAGGTGCCAAAACTAAGCTCACAGATGTTGCAAAAGCAGGGGAAAAAGTCAAGGAGGAAGACACAACTTAGGGGGCAAGATGTGAGGGACATGGCATGAATACTTAAAATAATAAAAAAAAAAAGAAAAAAATCTTCCCCAAAGTCAAAGCCATCAAAATGCAGGCAGGCCATACACCACCAAGGGCAGGCACATGCAGCAAAGCTTGCCAAAATTGATCCCCACTGTAGGCCAAAACAGAAAAGAAGGACTTACAATCACGCTGGAATGGAGACACCATCAAAGGAATTCAATTTCTATGAGAAAAAAAGAAAATTTGGGAAAGTTAGTGATTCTAAGAAAATGGCCTGGGTTTATATCAGGTGCAGTGCAAAGGACCAAAAGGTGCCAAAACTAAGCTCACAGATGTTGCAAAAGCAGGGGAAAAAGACAAGGAGGAAGACACAACTTAGGGGGCAAGATGTGAGGGACATGGCATGAACACTTCCGAAAACAACCAAAAAAAGAAAAAAATCTTTCCCAAAGTCAAAGCCATCAAAAGGCATGGCCTGCCATCAAGTGCAGGGACATGCACCAAAGATTCCTCTATTGGTCCCCATTGAAATCGCAAGATTCCTTTTCCCTTCCCGAAAGGAAATGAAATTTCCTTTCGGGAAGGGAAAAGGAATCTTGCGAATCCCAAAAGAAAGGCTTACAAACACTCTGGAAAGGAGATAGGTTCAAATGAAATGCAATTGAAAAAAGCAGAAAATCGGGAATTTTAGTCTCTTCATAAAATAGGCTGTGAGGAAATCAGCTGCATTGCAAAGGACCAAAAGGTGCCAAAACTAAGCTCACAGATGTTGCAAAAGCAGGGGAAAAAGTCAAGGAGGAAGACACAACTTAGGGGGCAAGATGTGAGGGACATGGCATGAATACTTAAAATAATAAAAAAAAAAAAAAAAGAAAAAATCTTTCCCAAATTCAAAGCCATCAAAATGCAGGCAGGCCATACGCCAGCAAGTGCAGGCACATGCAGCAAATCTTGCCAAAATTGATCCCCACTGAAGGCCAAAACAGAAAAGAAGGACTTACAAACACGCTGGAATGGAGACACCATCAAAGGATTTGCAATTGGAGGAGAAAAAAAGAAAATTTGGGAAATTTATGACTCTTAGAAAGTGGCCTGGGGTTTATATCAGGTGCAGTGCAAAGGACCAAAAGATGCAAAAACTAAGCTCACAGATGTTGCAAAAGCAGGGGAAAAAGTCAAGGAGGAAGACACAACTTAGGGGGCAAGATATGAGGGATATGGCATGAATACTTAAAACAAAAAAAAAAAAAAATAGAAAAAATCTTTCCCAAAGTCAAAGCCATCAAAATGCAGGCAGGCCATACGCCAGCAAGTGCAGGCACATGCAGCAAAGCTTGCCAAAATTGATCCCCACTGAAGGCCAAAACAGAAAAGAAGGACTTACAAACACGCTGGAATGGAGACAACATCAAAGGAATTGCAATTGGAGGAGATAAAAAGAAAATTTGGGAAATTTAGTGACTCTAAGAAAATGGCCTGGGTTTATATCAGGTGCAGTGCAAAGGACCAAAAGGTGCCAAAACTAAGCTCACAGATGTTGCAAAAGCAGGGGAAAAAGACAAGGAGGAAGACACAATTTAGGGGGCAAGATATGAGGGACATGGCATGAATACTTAAAATAATAAAAAAAAACAAAAGAAAAAATCTTTCCCAAAGTCAAAGCCATCAAAATGCAGGCAGGCCATACACCACCAAGGGCAGGCACATGCAGCAAAGCTTGCCAAAATTGATCCCCACTGAAGGCCAAAATAGAAAGGAAGGACTTACAAACACGCTGGAATGGAGACAGCATCAAAGGAATTGCAATTGGAGGAGAAAAAAAAAAATTGGGAAATTTAGTGACTCTGAGAAAATGGCCTGGGTTTATATCAGGTGCAGTGCAAAGGACCAAAAGGTGCCAAAACTAAGCTCACAGATGTTGCAAAAGCAGGGGAAAAAGTCAAGGAGGAAGACACAACTTAGGGGGCAAGATGTGAGGGACATGGCATGAATACTTAAAATAATAAAAAAAAAAAAAAAAGAAAAAATCTTTCCCAAAGTCAAAGCCATCAAAATGCAGGCAGGCCATACGCCAGCAAGTGCAGGCACATGCAGCAAAGCTTGCCAAAATTGATCCACATTGAAGGCCAAAACAGAAAAGAAGGACTTACAAACACGCTGGAATGGAGACAACATGAAAGGAATTCAATTTCTATGAGAAAAAAAGAAAATTTGGGTAAGTTAGTGATTCTAAGAAAATGGCCTGGGTTTATATCAGGTGCAGTGCAAAGGACCAAAAGGTGCCAAAACTAAGCTCACAGATGTTGCAAAAAGCAGGGGAAAAAGACAAGGAGGAAGACACAACTTAGGGGGCAAGATGTGAGGGACATGGCATGAATACTTAAAATATTAAAAAAAAAAAAACAAAAAATCTTTCCCAAAGTCAAAGCCATCAAAATGCAGGCAGGCCATACGCCAGCAAGGGCAGGCACATGCAGCAAAGTTTGCCAAAATTGATCCCCACTGAAGGCCAAAACAGAAAAGAAGGACCTACAAACACGCTGGAATGGAGTCAACATCAAAGGATTTGCAATTGGAGGAGAAAAAAAGAAAATTTGGGAAATTCAGTGACTCTAAGAAAATGGCCTGGTTTTATATCAGGTGCAGTGCAAAGGACCAAAAGATGCAAAAACTAAGCTCACAGATGTTGCAAAAGCAGGGGAAAAATTGAAGGAGGCAGACACAACTTAGGGAGCAAGATATGAGGGACATGGCATGAGTACTTAAAACAAAAAAAAAAAAAAAAAAAAAAGAAAAAATCTTTCCCAAAGTCAAAGCCATCAAAATGCAGGCAGGCCATACGCCAGCAAGGGCAGGCACATGCAGCAAAGTTTGCCAAAATTGATCCCCACTGAAGGCCAAAACAGAAAAGAAGGACTTACAAACACGCTGGAATGGAGACACCATCAAAGGAATTGCAATTGGAGGAGAAAAAAAGAACATTTGGGAAATTTAATGACTCTTAGAAAGTGGCCTGGGGTTTTAGCAGGTGCAGTGCAAAGGACCAAAAGGTGCCAAAACTAAGCTCACAGATGTTGCAAAAGCAGGGGAAAAAGTCAAGGAGGAAGACAACTTAGGGAGCAAGATATGAGGGACATGGCATGAATACTTAAAACAAAAAAAAAAAAAAAAAAAAAAAAAAGAAAAAAAACTTTCCCAAAGTCAAAGCCATCAAAATGCAGGCAGGCCATACGCCAGCAAGTGCAGGCACATGCAGCAAAGCTTGCCAAAATTGATCCCCACTGAAGGCCAAAACAGAAAAGAAGGACTTACAAACACGCTGGAATGGAGACAACATGAAAGGAATTCAATTTCTATGAGAAAAAAAGAAAATTTGGGAAATTTAGTGATTCTAAGAAAATGGCCTGGGTTTATATCAGGTGCAGTGCAAAGGACCAAAAGGTGCCAAAACTAAGCTCACAGATGTTGCAAAAGCAGGGGAAAAAGTCAAGGAGGAAGACACAACGTAGGGGGCAAGATATGAGGGACATGGCATGAATACTTAAAATAATAAAAAAAAAAAGAAAAAAATCTTCCCCAAAGTCAAAGCCATCAAAATGCAGGCAGGCCATACACCACCAAGGGCAGGCACATGCAGCAAAGCTTGCCAAAATTGATCCCCACTGAAGGCCAAAACAGAAAAGAAGGACTTACAAACACGCTGGAATGGAGACACCATCAAAGGAATTGCAATTGGAGGAGAAAAAAAGAAAATTTGGGAAATTTAATGACTCTAAGAAAGTGGCCTGGGGTTTTATCAGGTGCAGTGCAAAGGACCAAAAGGTGCCAAAACTAAGCTCACAGATGTTGCAAAAGCAGGGTAAAAAGTCAAGGAGGAAGACACAACTTAGGGGGCAAGATGTGAGGGACATGGCATGAATACTTAAAATAATAAAAAAAAAAAGAAAAAAATCTTCCCCAAAGTCAAAGCCATCAAAATGCAGGCAGGCCATACACCACCAAGGGCAGGCACATGCAGCAAAGCTTGCCAAAATTGATCCCCACTGAAGGCCAAAACAGAAAAGAAGGACCTACAAACACGCTGGAATGGAGACACCATAAAAGGAATTCAATTTCTATGAGAAAAAAAGAAAATTTGGGAAAGTTAGTGATTCTAAGAAAATGGCCTGGGTTTATATCAGGTGCAGTGCAAAGGACCAAAAGGTGCCAAAACTAAGCTCACAGATGTTGCAAAAGCAGGGGAAAAAGACAAGGAGGAAGAATCAACTTAGGGGGCAAGATGTGAGGGACATGGCATGAACACTTCAGAAAACAACCAAAAAAAGAAAAAAATCTTTCCCAAAGTCAAAGCCATCAAAAGGCATGGCCTGCCATCAAGTGCAGGGACATGCACCAAAGATTCCTCTATTGGTCCCCATTGAAATCGCAAGATTCCTTTTCCCTTCCCGAAAGGAAATGAAATTTCCTTTCGGGAAGGGAAAAGGAATCTTGCGAATCCCAAAAGAAAGGCTTACAAACACTCTGGAAAGGAGATAGGTTCAAATGAAATGCAATTGAAAAAAGCAGAAAATCGGGAATTTTAGTCTCTTCATAAAATAGGCTGTGAGGAAATCAGCTGCAATGCAAAGGACCAAAAGGTGCCAAAACTAAGCTCACAGATGTTGCAAAAGCAGGGGAAAAAGTCAAGGAGGAAGACACAACTTAGGGGGCAAGATATGAGGGATATGGCATGAATACTTAAAACAAAAAAAAAAAAAAAAAAAGAAAAAATCTTTCCCAAAGTCAAAGCCATCAAAATGCAGGCAGGCCATACGCCAGCAAGTGCAGGCACATGCAGCAAAGCTTGCCAAAATTGATCCCCACTGAAGGCCAAAACAGAAAAGAAGGACTTACAAACACGCTGGAATGGAGACAACATCAAAGGAATTGCAATTGGAGGAGATAAAAAGAAAATTTGGGAAATTTAGTGACTCTAAGAAAATGGCCTGGGTTTATATCAGGTGCAGTGCAAAGGACCAAAAGGTGCCAAAACTAAGCTCACAGATGTTGCAAAAGCAGGGGAAAAAGACAAGGAGGAAGACACAACTTAGGGGGCAAGATATGAGGGACATGGCATGAATACTTAAAATAATAAAAAAAAACAAAAGAAAAAATCTTTCCCAAAGTCAAAGCCATCAAAATGCAGGCAGGCCATACGCCAGCAAGTGCAGGCACATGCAGCAAAGCTTGCCAAAATTGATCCACATTGAAGGCCAAAACAGAAAAGAAGGACTTACAAACACGCTGGAATGGAGACAACATGAAAGGAATTCAATTTCTATGAGAAAAAAAGAAAATTTGGGTAAGTTAGTGATTCTAAGAAAATGGCCTGGGTTTATATCAGGTGCAGTGCAAAGGACCAAAAGGTGCCAAAACTAAGCTCACAGATGTTGCAAAAAGCAGGGGAAAAAGACAAGGAGGAAGACACAACTTAGGGGGCAAGATGTGAGGGACATGGCATGAATACTTAAAATATTAAAAAAAAAAAAACAAAAAATCTTTCCCAAAGTCAAAGCCATCAAAATGCAGGCAGGCCATACGCCAGCAAGGGCAGGCACATGCAGCAAAGTTTGCCAAAATTGATCCCCACTGAAGGCCAAAACAGAAAAGAAGGACCTACAAACACGCTGGAATGGAGTCAACATCAAAGGATTTGCAATTGGAGGAGAAAAAAGAAAATTTGGGAAATTCAGTGACTCTAAGAAAATGGCCTGGTTTTATATCAGGTGCAGTGCAAAGGACCAAAAGGTGCCAAAACTAAGCTCACAGATGTTGCAAAAGCAGGGGAAAAATTGAAGGAGGCAGACACAACTTAGGGAGCAAGATATGAGGGACATGGCATGAGTACTTAAAACAAAAAAAAAAAAAAAAAAAAAAAGAAAAAATCTTTCCCAAAGTCAAAGCCATCAAAATGCAGGCAGGCCATACGCCACCAAGGGCAGGCACATGCAGCATAGCTTGCCAAAATTGATCCCCACTGAAGGCCAAATCAGAAAAGAAGGACTTACAAACACGCTGGAATGGATACAACATCAAAGGAATTGCAATTGGAGGAGAAAAATGAAAATTAGGGAAATTACTGACTCTAAAAAAATGGCCTGGGTTTATATCAGGTGCATTGCAAAGGACCAAAAGGTGCCAAAACAAAGCTCACAGATGTTGCAAAAGCAGGGGAAAAAGTGAAGGGGGAAGACACAACTTAGGAGGCAAGATGTGAGGGACATGGCATGAATACTTAAAATAATAAAAAAAAAAAGAAAAAATCTTTCCCAAAGTCAAAGCCATCAAAATGCAGGCAGGCCATACGCCAGCAAGGGCAGGCACATGCAGCAAAGTTTGCCAAAATTGATCCCCACTGAAGGCCAAAACAGAAAAGAAGGACTTACAAACACGCTGGAATGGAGACACCATCAAAGGAATTGCAATTGGAGGAGAAAAAAAGAACATTTGGGAAATTTAATGACTCTTAGAAAGTGGCCTGGGGTTTTAGCAGGTGCAGTGCAAAGGACCAAAAGGTGCCAAAACTAAGCTCACAGATGTTGCAAAAGCAGGGGAAAAAGTCAAGGAGGAAGACAACTTAGGGAGCAAGATATGAGGGACATGGCATGAATACTTAAAACAAAAAAAAAAAAAAAAAAAAAAAAGAAAAAAAACTCTCCCAAAGTCAAAGCCATCAAAATGCAGGCAGGCCATATGCCAGCAAGTGCAGGCACATGCAGCAAAGCTTGCCAAAATTGATCCCCACTGAAGGCCAAAACAGAAAAGAAGGACTTACAAACACGCTGGAATGGAGACAACATGAAAGGAATTCAATTTCTATGAGAAAAAAAGAAAATTTGGGAAATTTAGTGATTCTAAGAAAATGGCCTGGGTTTATATCAGGTGCAGTGCAAAGGACCAAAAGGTGCCAAAACTAAGCTCACAGATGTTGCAAAAGCAGGGGAAAAAGTCAAGGAGGAAGACACAACTTAGGGGGCAAGATGTGAGGGACATGGCATGAATACTTAAAATAATAAAAAAAAAAAGAAAAAAATCTTCCCCAAAGTCAAAGCCATCAAAATGCAGGCAGGCCATACACCACCAAGGGCAGGCACATGCAGCAAAGCTTGCCAAAATTGATCCCCACTGAAGGCCAAAACAGAAAAGAAGGACTTACAAACACGCTGGAATGGAGACACCATCAAAGGAATTGCAATTGGAGGAGAAAAAAAGAAAATTTGGGAAATTTAATGACTCTAAGAAAGTGGCCTGGGGTTTTATCAGGTGCAGTGCAAAGGACCAAAAGGTGCCAAAACTAAGCTCACAGATGTTGCAAAAGCAGGGGAAAAAGTCAAGGAGGAAGACACAACTTAGGGGGCAAGATATGAGGGACATGGCATGAACACTTCAGAAAACAACCAAAAAAAGAAAAAAATCTTTCCCAAAGTCAAAGCCATTAAAATGCAGGCAGGCCATATGCCAGCAAGTGCAGGCACATGCAGCAAAGCTTGCCAAAATTGATCCCCACTGAAAGCCAAAACAGAAAAGAAGGACTTACAATCACGCTGGAATGGAGACACCATAAAAGGAATTCAATTTCTATAAGAAAAAAAGAAAATTTGGGAAAGTTAGTGATTCTAAGAAAATGGCCTGGGTTTATATCAGGTGCAGTGCAAAGGACCAAAAGGTGCCAAAACTAAGCTCACAGATGTTGCAAAAGCAGGGGAAAAAGTGAAGGAGGAAGACACAACTTAGGGGGCAAGATATGAGAGACATGGCATGAATAGTTAAAATAATAAAAAAAAAAAAGAAAAAATCTTTCCCAAAGTTAAAGCCATCAAAATCCAGGCAGGCCATACGCCACCAAGGGCAGGCACATGCAGCAAAGTTTGCCAAAATTGATCCCAACTGAAGGCCAAAACAGAAAAGAAGGACCTACAAACACGCTGGAAAGGTGACAACATCAAAGGAATTGCAATTGGAGGAGATAAAAAGAAAATTTGGGAAATTTAGTGACTCTAAGAAAATGGCCTGGGTTTATATCAGGTGCAGTGCAAAGGACCAAAAGATGCAAAAACTAAGCTCACAGATGTTGCAAAAGCAGGGGAAAAAGTGAAGGAGGAAGACAGAACTTAGGGAGCAAGATATGAGGGACATGGCAAGAATCCTTAAAATAATAAAAAAAAAAAAAAGAAAAAATCTTTCCCAAAGTCAAAGCCATCAAAATGCAAGCAGGCCATACACCACCAAGGGCAGGCACATGCAGCAAAGCTTGCCAAAATTGATCCCCACTGAAGGCCAAAACAGAAAAGAAGGACTTACAAACACGCTGGAATGGAGAGAGCATCAAAGGAATTGCAATTGGGGGAGAAAAAAAAAAATTGGGAAATTTAGTGACTCTAAGAAAATGGCCTGGGTTTATATCAGGTGCAGTGCAAAGGACCAAAAGGTGCCAAAACTAAGCTCACAGATGTTGCAAAAGCAGGGGAAAAAGTCAAGGAGGAAGACACAACTTAGGGGGCAAGATGTGAGGGACATGGCATGAATACTTAAAATAATAAAAAAAAACAAAAGAAAAAATCTTTCCCAAAGTCAAAGCCATCAAAATGCAGGCAGGCCATACGCCAGCAAGTGCAGGCACATGCAGCAAAGCTTGCCAAAATTGATCCCCACTGAAGGCCAAAACAGAAAAGAAGGACTTACAAACACGCTGGAATGGAGACAACGTGAAAGGAATTCAATTTCTATGAGAAAAAAAGAAAATTTGGGAAATTTAGTGATTCTAAGAAAATGGCCTGGGTTTATATCAGGTGCAGTGCAAAGGACCAAAAGGTGCCAAAACTAAGCTCACAGATGTTGCAAAAGCAGGGGAAAAAGTCAAGGAGGAAGACACAACTTAGGGGGCAAGATGTGAGGGACATGGCATGAATACTTAAAATATTAAAAAAAAAAAAAAGAGAAAAAATCTTTCCCAAAGTCAAAGCCATCAAAATGCAGGCAGGCCATACGCCAGCAAGTGCAGGCACATGCAGCAAAGCTTGCCAAAATTGATCCCCACTGAAGGCCAAAACAGAAAAGAAGGACTTACAAACACGCTGGAATGGAGACACCATCAAAGGATTTGCAATTGGAGGAGAAAAAAAGAAAATTTGGGAAATTTATGACTCTTAGAAAGTGGCCTGGGGTTTATATCAGGTGCAGTGCAAAGGACCAAAAGATGCAAAAACTAAGCTCACAGATGTTGCAAAAGCAGGGGAAAAAGTCAAGGAGGAAGACACAACTTAGGGGGCAAGATATGAGGGATATGGCATGAATACTTAAAACAAAAAAAAAAAAAAAAAGAAAAAATCTTTCCCAAAGTCAAAGCCATCAAAATGCAGGCAGGCCATACACCACCAAGGGCAGGCACATGCAGCAAAGCTTGCCAAAATTGATCCCCACTGAAGGCCAAAACAGAAAAGAAGGACCTACAAACACGCTGGAATGGAGACACCATCAAAGGAATTGCAATTGGAGGAGAAAAAAAGAAAATTTGGGAAATTTAATGACTCTTAGAAAGTGGCCTGGTGTTTTATCAGGTGCAGTGCAAAGGACCAAAAGATGCCAAAACTAAGCTCACAGATGTTGCAAAAGCAGGGTAAAAAGTCAAGGAGGAAGACACAACTTAGGGGGCAAGATATGAGGGACATGGCATGTACACTTCAGAAAACAACCAAAAAAAGAAAAAATCTTTCCCAAAGTCAAAGCCATCAAAAGGCATGGCCTGCCATCAAGTGCAGGGACATGCACCAAAGATTCCTCTATTGGTCCCCATTGAAATCGCAAGATTCCTTTTCCCTTCCCGAAAGGAAATGAAATTTCCTTTCGGGAAGGGAAAAGGAATCTTGCGAATCCCAAAAGAAAGGCTTACAAACACTCTGGAAAGGAGATAGGTTCAAATGAAATGCAATTGAAAAAAGCAGAAAATTGGGAATTTTAGTCTCTTCAAAAAATAGGCTGTGAGGAAATCAGCTGCATTGCAAAGGACCAAAAGGTGCCAAAACTAAGCTAACAGATGTTGCAAAAGCAGGGGAAAAAGTGAAGGAGAAAGACACAACTTAGGGAACAAGATATGAGGGACATGGCATGAATACTTAAAACAAAAAAAAAAAAAAAAAAAAGAAAAAATCTATCCCAAAGTCAAAGCCATCAAAATGCAGGCAGGCCATAGGCCAGCAAGTGCAGGCACATGCAGCAAAGCTTGCCAAAATTGATCCCCACTGAAGGCCAAAACAGAAAAGAAGGACCTACAAACACGCTGGAATGGAGACAACATCAAAGGAATTGCAATTGGAAGAGAAAAAATGAAAATTTGGGAAATTTAGTGACTCTAAGAAAATGGCCTGGGTTTATATCAGGTGCAGTGCAAAGGACCAAAAGATGCCAAAACTAAGCTCACAGATGTTGCAAAAGCAGGGGAAAAAGTGAAGGAGGAAGACACAACGTAGGGGGCAAGATATGAGGGACATGGCATGAACACTTCAGAAAACAACCAAAAAAAGAAAAAATCTTTCCCAAAGTCAAAGCCATCAAAATGCAGGCAGGCCATACACCACCAAGGGCAGGCACATGCAGCAAAGCTTGCCAAAATTGATCCCCACTGAAGGCCAGAACAGAAAAGAAGGACTTACAAACACGCTGGAATGGAGACAGCATCAAAGGAATTGCAATTGGAGGAGAAAAAGAAAAATTGGGAAATTTAGTGACTCTAAGAAAATGGCCTGGGTTTATATCAGGTGCAGTGCAAAGGACCAAAAGGTGCCAAAACTAAGCTCACAGATGTTGCAAAAGCAGGGGAAAAAGTCAAGGAGGAAGACACAACTTAGGGGGCAAGATGTGAGGGACATGGCATGAATACTTAAAAAAATAAAAAAAAAAAAAAAGAAAAAATCTTTCCCAAAGTCAAAGCCATCAAAATGCAGGCAGGCCATACGCCAGCAAGTGCAGGCACATGCAGCAAAGCTTGCCAAAATTGCTCCCCACTGAAGGCCAAAACAGAAAAGAAGGACTTACAAACACGCTGGAATGGAGACAACATCAAAGGAATTGCAATTGGAGGGGAAAAAAAAAATTGGGAAATTTAGTGACTCTAAGGAAATAGCCTGGGTTTATATCAGGTGCAGTGCAAAGGACCAAAAGGTGCCAAAACTAAGCTCACAGATGTTGCAAAAGCAGGGGAAAAAGTCAAGGAGGAAGACACAACTTAGGGGGCAAGATGTGAGGGACATGGCATGAATACTTAAAATAATAAAAAAGAAAAAAAAAGAAAAAATCTTTCCCAAAGTCAAAGCCATCAAAATGCAGGCAGGCCATACGCCAGCAAGTGCAGGCACATGCAGCAAAGCTTGCCAAAATTGATCCCCACTGAAGGCCAAAACAGAAAAGAAGGACTTACAAACACGCTGGAATGGAGACACCATCAAAGGATTTGCAATTGGAGGAGAAAAAAAGAAAATTTGGGAAATTTATGACTCTTAGAAAGTGGCCTGGGGTTTATATCAGGTGCAGTGCAAAGGACCAAAAGATGCAAAAACTAAGCTCACAGATGTTGCAAAAGCAGGGGAAAAAGTCAAGGAGGAAGACACAACGTAGGGGGCAAGATATGAGGGATATGGCATGAATACTTAAAACAAAAAAAAAAAAAAAAAAGAAAAAATCTTTCCCAAAGTCAAAGCCATCAAAATGCAGGCAGGCCATACGCCAGCAAGTGCAGGCACATGCAGCAAAGCTTGCCAAAATTGATCCCCACTGAAGGCCAAAATAGAAAGTAAGGACCTACAAACACGCTGGAATGGAGACAGCATCAAAGGATTTCCAATTGGAGGAGAAAAAAAAAAATTGGGAAATTTAGTGACTCTAAGAAAATGGCCTGGGTTTATATCAGGTGCAGTGCAAAGGACCAAAAGGTGCCAAAACTAAGCTCACAGATGTTGCAAAAGCAGGGGAAAAAGTCAAGGAGGAAGACACAACTTAGGGAGCAAGATATGAGGGGACATGGCATGAATACTTAAAATAATAAAAAAAGAAAAAAGAAAAGATCTTTCCCAAAGTCAAAGCCATCAAAATGCAGGCAGGCCATACACCACCAAGGGCAGGCACATGCAGCAAAGCTTGCCAAAATTGATCCCCACTGAAGGCCAAAACAGAAAAGAAGGACTTACAAACATGCTGGAATGTAGACAACATGAAAGGAATTCAATTTCTATGAGAAAAAAAGAAAATTTGGGTAAGTTAGTGATTCTAAGAAAATGGCCTGGGTTTATATCAGGTGCAGTGCAAAGGACCAAAAGGTGCCAAAACTAAGCTCACAGATGTTGCAAAAGCAGGGGAAAAAGACAAGGAGGAAGACACAACTTACGGGGCAAGATGTGAGGGACATGGCATGAACACTTCAGAAAACAACCAAAAAAAGGAAAAAATCTTTCCCAAAGTCAAAGCCATCAAAAGGCATGGCCTGCCATCAAGTGCAGGGACATGCACCAAAGATTCCTCTATTGGTCCCCATTGAAATCGCAAGATTCCTTTTCCCTTCCCGAAAGGAAATGAAATTTCCTTTCGGGAAGGGAAAAGGAATCTTGCGAATCCCAAAAGAAAGGCTTACAAACACTCTGGAAAGGAGATAGGTTCAAATGAAATGCAATTGAAAAAAGCAGAAAATCGGGAATTTTAGTCTCTTCAAAAAACAGGCTCTGAGGAAATCAGCTGCATTGCAAAGGACCAAAAGGTGCCAAAACAAAGCTCACAGATGTTGCAAAAGCAGGGGAAAAAGTGAAGGGGGAAGACACAACTTAGGGGGCAAGATGTGAGGGACATGGCATGAATACTTAAAATAATAAAAAAAAAAAGAAAAAATATTTCCCAAACTCAAAGCCATCAAAATGCAGGCAGGCCATACGCCAGCAAGTGCAGGCACATGCAGCAAAGTTTGCCAAAATTGATCCCCACTGAAGGCCAAAACAGAAAAGAAGGACTTACAAACACGCTGTAATGGAGACAACATCAAAGGAATTGCAATTGGAGGAGAAAAAAAGAACATTTGGGAAATTTAGTGAGTCTAAGAAAATGGCCTGGGTTTATATCAGGTGCAGTGCAAAGGACCAAAAGGTGCCAAAACTAAGCTCACAGATGTTGCAAAAGCAGGGGAAAAAGTCAAGGAGGAAGACAACTTAGGGAACAAGATATGAGGGACATGGCATGAATACTTAAAACAAAAAAAAAAAAACAAAAAAAAAAAAGAAAAAAAACTTTCCCAAAGTCAAAGCCATCAAAATGCAGGCAGGCCATACGCCACCAAGGGCAGGCACATGCAGCAAAGCTTGCCAAAATTGATCCCCACTGAAGGCCAAAACAGAAAAGAAGGACTTACAATCACGCTGGAATGGAGACACCATCAAAGGAATTCAATTTCTATGAGAAAAAAAGAAAATTTGGGAAAGTTAGTGATTCTAAGAAAATGGCCTGGGTTTATATCAGGTGCAGTGCAAAGGACCAAAAGATGCAAAAACTAAGCTCACAGATGTTGCAAAAGCAGGGGAAAAAGTGAAGGAGGAAGACAGAACTTAGGGAGCAAGATATGAGGGACATGGCAAGAATCCTTAAAATAATAAAAAAAAAAAAAAAGAAAAAATCTTTCCCAAAGTCAAAGCCATCAAAATGCAAGCAGGCCATACACCACCAAGGGCAGGCACATGCAGCAAAGCTTGCCAAAATTGATCCCCACTGAAGGCCAAAACAGAAAAGAAGGACTTACAAACACGCTGGAATGGAGAGAGCATCAAAGGAATTGCAATTGGGGGAGAAAAAAAAAAATTGGGAAATTTAGTGACTCTAAGAAAATGGCCTGGGTTTATATCAGGTGCAGTGCAAAGGACCAAAAGGTGCCAAAACTAAGCTCACAGATGTTGCAAAAGCAGGGGAAAAAGTCAAGGAGGAAGACACAACTTAGGGGGCAAGATGTGAGGGACATGGCATGAATACTTAAAATAATAAAAAAAAACAAAAGAAAAAATCTTTCCCAAAGTCAAAGCCATCAAAATGCAGGCAGGCCATACGCCAGCAAGTGCAGGCACATGCAGCAAAGCTTGCCAAAATTGATCCCCACTGAAGGCCAAAACAGAAAAGAAGGACTTACAAACACGCTGGAATGGAGACAACGTGAAAGGAATTCAATTTCTATGAGAAAAAAAGAAAATTTGGGAAATTTAGTGATTCTAAGAAAATGGCCTGGGTTTATATCAGGTGCAGTGCAAAGGACCAAAAGGTGCCAAAACTAAGCTCACAGATGTTGCAAAAGCAGGGGAAAAAGTCAAGGAGGAAGACACAACTTAGGGGGCAAGATGTGAGGGACATGGCATGAATACTTAAAATATTAAAAAAAAAAAAAAGAGAAAAAATCTTTCCCAAAGTCAAAGCCATCAAAATGCAGGCAGGCCATACGCCAGCAAGTGCAGGCACATGCAGCAAAGCTTGCCAAAATTGATCCCCACTGAAGGCCAAAACAGAAAAGAAGGACTTACAAACACGCTGGAATGGAGACACCATCAAAGGATTTGCAATTGGAGGAGAAAAAAAGAAAATTTGGGAAATTTATGACTCTTAGAAAGTGGCCTGGGGTTTATATCAGGTGCAGTGCAAAGGACCAAAAGATGCAAAAACTAAGCTCACAGATGTTGCAAAAGCAGGGGAAAAAGTCAAGGAGGAAGACACAACTTAGGGGGCAAGATATGAGGGATATGGCATGAATACTTAAAACAAAAAAAAAAAAAAAAAGAAAAAATCTTTCCCAAAGTCAAAGCCATCAAAATGCAGGCAGGCCATACACCACCAAGGGCAGGCACATGCAGCAAAGCTTGCCAAAATTGATCCCCACTGAAGGCCAAAACAGAAAAGAAGGACCTACAAACACGCTGGAATGGAGACACCATCAAAGGAATTGCAATTGGAGGAGAAAAAAAGAAAATTTGGGAAATTTAATGACTCTTAGAAAGTGGCCTGGTGTTTTATCAGGTGCAGTGCAAAGGACCAAAAGATGCCAAAACTAAGCTCACAGATGTTGCAAAAGCAGGGTAAAAAGTCAAGGAGGAAGACACAACTTAGGGGGCAAGATATGAGGGACATGGCATGTACACTTCAGAAAACAACCAAAAAAAGAAAAAATCTTTCCCAAAGTCAAAGCCATCAAAAGGCATGGCCTGCCATCAAGTGCAGGGACATGCACCAAAGATTCCTCTATTGGTCCCCATTGAAATCGCAAGATTCCTTTTCCCTTCCCGAAAGGAAATGAAATTTCCTTTCGGGAAGGGAAAAGGAATCTTGCGAATCCCAAAAGAAAGGCTTACAAACACTCTGGAAAGGAGATAGGTTCAAATGAAATGCAATTGAAAAAAGCAGAAAATTGGGAATTTTAGTCTCTTCAAAAAATAGGCTGTGAGGAAATCAGCTGCATTGCAAAGGACCAAAAGGTGCCAAAACTAAGCTAACAGATGTTGCAAAAGCAGGGGAAAAAGTGAAGGAGAAAGACACAACTTAGGGAACAAGATATGAGGGACATGGCATGAATACTTAAAACAAAAAAAAAAAAAAAAAAAAGAAAAAATCTATCCCAAAGTCAAAGCCATCAAAATGCAGGCAGGCCATAGGCCAGCAAGTGCAGGCACATGCAGCAAAGCTTGCCAAAATTGATCCCCACTGAAGGCCAAAACAGAAAAGAAGGACCTACAAACACGCTGGAATGGAGACAACATCAAAGGAATTGCAATTGGAAGAGAAAAAATGAAAATTTGGGAAATTTAGTGACTCTAAGAAAATGGCCTGGGTTTATATCAGGTGCAGTGCAAAGGACCAAAAGATGCCAAAACTAAGCTCACAGATGTTGCAAAAGCAGGGGAAAAAGTGAAGGAGGAAGACACAACGTAGGGGGCAAGATATGAGGGACATGGCATGAACACTTCAGAAAACAACCAAAAAAAGAAAAAATCTTTCCCAAAGTCAAAGCCATCAAAATGCAGGCAGGCCATACACCACCAAGGGCAGGCACATGCAGCAAAGCTTGCCAAAACTGATCCCCACTGAAGGCCAGAACAGAAAAGAAGGACTTACAAACACGCTGGAATGGAGACAGCATCAAAGGAATTGCAATTGGAGGAGAAAAAGAAAAATTGGGAAATTTAGTGACTCTAAGAAAATGGCCTGGGTTTATATCAGGTGCAGTGCAAAGGACCAAAAGGTGCCAAAACTAAGCTCACAGATGTTGCAAAAGCAGGGGAAAAAGTCAAGGAGGAAGACACAACTTAGGGGGCAAGATGTGAGGGGACATGGCATGAATACTTAAAAAAATAAAAAAAAAAAAAAGAAAAAATCTTTCCCAAAGTCAAAGCCATCAAAATGCAGGCAGGCCATACGCCAGCAAGTGCAGGCACATGCAGCAAAGCTTGCCAAAATTGCTCCCCACTGAAGGCCAAAACAGAAAAGAAGGACTTACAAACACGCTGGAATGGAGACAACATCAAAGGAATTGCAATTGGAGGGGAAAAAAAAAATTGGGAAATTTAGTGACTCTAAGGAAATAGCCTGGGTTTATATCAGGTGCAGTGCAAAGGACCAAAAGGTGCCAAAACTAAGCTCACAGATGTTGCAAAAGCAGGGGAAAAAGTCAAGGAGGAAGACACAACTTAGGGGGCAAGATGTGAGGGACATGGCATGAATACTTAAAATAATAAAAAAGAAAAAAAAAGAAAAAATCTTTCCCAAAGTCAAAGCCATCAAAATGCAGGCAGGCCATACGCCAGCAAGTGCAGGCACATGCAGCAAAGCTTGCCAAAATTGATCCCCACTGAAGGCCAAAACAGAAAAGAAGGACTTACAAACACGCTGGAATGGAGACACCATCAAAGGATTTGCAATTGGAGGAGAAAAAAAGAAAATTTGGGAAATTTATGACTCTTAGAAAGTGGCCTGGGGTTTATATCAGGTGCAGTGCAAAGGACCAAAAGATGCAAAAACTAAGCTCACAGATGTTGCAAAAGCAGGGGAAAAAGTCAAGGAGGAAGACACAACGTAGGGGGCAAGATATGAGGGATATGGCATGAATACTTAAAACAAAAAAAAAAAAAAAAAAGAAAAAATCTTTCCCAAAGTCAAAGCCATCAAAATGCAGGCAGGCCATACGCCAGCAAGTGCAGGCACATGCAGCAAAGCTTGCCAAAATTGATCCCCACTGAAGGCCAAAATAGAAAGTAAGGACCTACAAACACGCTGGAATGGAGACAGCATCAAAGGATTTCCAATTGGAGGAGAAAAAAAAAAATTGGGAAATTTAGTGACTCTAAGAAAATGGCCTGGGTTTATATCAGGTGCAGTGCAAAGGACCAAAAGGTGCCAAAACTAAGCTCACAGATGTTGCAAAAGCAGGGGAAAAAGTCAAGGAGGAAGACACAACTTAGGGAGCAAGATATGAGGGGACATGGCATGAATACTTAAAATAATAAAAAAAGAAAAAAGAAAAGATCTTTCCCAAAGTCAAAGCCATCAAAATGCAGGCAGGCCATACACCACCAAGGGCAGGCACATGCAGCAAAGCTTGCCAAAATTGATCCCCACTGAAGGCCAAAACAGAAAAGAAGGACTTACAAACATGCTGGAATGTAGACAACATGAAAGGAATTCAATTTCTATGAGAAAAAAAGAAAATTTGGGTAAGTTAGTGATTCTAAGAAAATGGCCTGGGTTTATATCAGGTGCAGTGCAAAGGACCAAAAGGTGCCAAAACTAAGCTCACAGATGTTGCAAAAGCAGGGGAAAAAGACAAGGAGGAAGACACAACTTACGGGGCAAGATGTGAGGGACATGGCATGAACACTTCAGAAAACAACCAAAAAAAGGA